>JAODLM010000154.1:0-95180 GCA_036937905.1 Salvia rosmarinus
TTTACATTATCTTTCGTGATATGTCTCTTATAACCGATTATCAATATGCTCGCACAAAATCCCTTTATCCGTCTCTCGAATTTTATCGAGTGAAACGAAACATGGAATATGTTCTTATCAATGAAGAACACATGTTTGTTCTCACTACTCCTAAACCCGACGCCTTATCGACGATCGACTAACGAGCACGAGAGTCAAGCGCACTTTGGCATAAGTCGAACAATATGGCCAAGTGCTATATGATGACTACAATGTCCAAAGGCTTGTACCGCAAGATCGGGCTGATGGTAGACGGATCGAAATATGGTTAAGTCTCGAGTAAGTTTGGGCAATCGGATCGACATCCGCCCACACAATGAGAGAAATTGCTGTAAGATGGAAGAAGGAAGTTCGGTCCATGAACATGTCTCCCACACGACTCATCTCATGGATAGTCTTGATCACTGGGAGGAGGTATTGACGCTGAAGCCAAGGTCTATATCATCCTCAACACACCGCCTAAGACTTTTGAGAATTTTCGCGAATGCGATCATGAGCAAGACCGAGTATACATTTAGTCTTGTTTAATGATCTCGTGGCTGAAGGAGTTATAGGCAAAAGTATATATGCCTTGCTAGCACATCTAGGGGCCCAAATTTTCCGCTGCAAAATGGAAAAGAAAAGGGCACCAAGGTGGCGAGGTAAGAGAAATAGCGAGTAATGGGAACAAGAACATGCCTACCACCGAGGCTTAAAGAAGCCAAAGGAGAGGGCAAGTGCTTCAAGTGCGGCAAGACTGGCATTGAAGGCCAGTGCCCTATGCTCAAGGCCAAGGTACGCCATTTGCTTTAGTAACGAAACATGTTTAGCGACTTGTTCTACCCATTCTCGTAGTAGACACGGGGTGCGATCGATCATGTTTGTTACACCTTGTAGGTTCTGCGCATGCGGAGTCGATGATGGCGTAGATAACGATCTCCATGGGCAACGTGGTGAAAGTCGAGGCCATGCGAATGGAGATGTTACTTTATGTTTTGATGAATGCTTTTATTATTGAAAGATGTTTTATATGTGCCGGATTTTCACGGAACCTTGTTCTCGCTTTCAAATTGTTTATTCATGGATATTCGTTATTTTTGATAGTGGTGTTTCTATCATAAGAAATGACGGTTATCCGTGTTGGCACATTATATAATTCGCTTTATACTATTTCGCTAAACATAATACCTATAACTATGTTGCATCTACATCAAACCTTAAAAGAGAAAGTTTTTCAGAAGATGACACCACATTTCTCGGCATCTTAGATTAGGTCACATCAATCTAAATAGGATCCAAAGACCGGCTAAGAATGGAGGCTGGGTAATCTCACAGCCATCTGCTCCGGCCCGTGAATCCCGATGAATGAAAGATGTCAACTGCACCCTTCAAAGCCAAGTATTATAGAGCCAAAGAAGTGTTGGAGCTAGTCCATTCTCGACCTGTGGACCGATGTCAACACAAGCTCGCGAGGGTACGAGTATTTTGTCACTTTATCGACGACACTCAAGGTACGGATACGTATACATGCTTCACCGCAGTCTCGAATGCTTTGAGAAATTCAAAGAGTTTAAGGCGAAGTGGAGAGCTAAGTAAAGTATCAAGTCATCATGGTCCGATCATGTGGCGAATACCTCAAGAACGAAGTTTATGGACTATCTAGTGAAGTGGGATTACCCCCACAAGACTACACCGGCACACCACAAGAAAATGGTGTGTCGAGCGAAGAACAGGACTCTTTTGGAAATGGTTAGATCAATGATGAGTTATGCAAGATTGCCTATTTCGCTCGGTATGCCTTAAAACGACGGCATACTTGCTAAATCTAGTACCATCCAAGTCATTCGAAAAGACCCCTTTCGAGTCAGTGGTTTGGGCGAAGCTCAGTTTAAGCCACATATGATATGGGGCGTCCAAAGACATGTGCCAACAAGAAGGACGAAGTCGGAGGCTAGATCCGACGCGAGGCTCGCTTATCGACTATCCTAGAGGGACTAAAGGTGGTTTATTCTATAGTCCTATGATCGGCGTCATTATTAAGACTAATGCCCGATTCTTAGAAGAGGATTATATGACAAACCATAAATCCAAAGTTGAAATCATTCTTCGTGAATTAGAAGATGATCGTATTCCACCACCGATTAAGCCAAAGGTACGAGATGTCGTTCAGTGGGAGGGATCGACACCGATGCTTCAAGAAATTGAAGTGGGTCGAGTTCCACTCGAGATACCGCCAGATAAGTTGGGCTCCTATCCAAAGAAGTTGTGCAAGATAGAACCACAAGTTATCGCAGACCATCGCCGCTATTGTGCCGCAGCGCCTGGTCCGAGTGGAGGGTTGTTCGTCAACCCGAGCGATTTATGTTCAGGTGAATCTTCGATTTAGTCCCGTGAAACGAATAGACAATAATCGACCCATGGACGTACAATGAGGCGACACAAGACATTGATGCAAGATCACGACACACCGCTATGGACTTAGAAATCGAGTCCATAACTATGGATGATACGAAAGACACCTCTACCGTATGGCAAGGAAGCCATAGGTAGTAAGTGGGTATAAGAGCAAGAGAGATTCAGATGGAGAGGTTTCGCTTTTTAAAGCCGTGCCAGGCGAAAGGGCACACTGCATTGAGGGCATCGATTTCGATGAGACCTTTCGCCAGAGCAATGCTCAAGTCCATCGTAATTCTTCTCGCCATAGCACCCACTTAAACCTTGAGGTTGGCAAATGGACGGAAAACCGCTTAAAAGGTTATCTTCGATAAGGTAGACATCTATACGCAAAGAACCAAGGTTATGTGGTGAAGTAAGAGCATCTAGTATGGAAACTTAGAAGTCCATTTATGGCTTAAGCAAGCCACACGATCCTCGAACTTACGCTTGACGAGGTGGTAAAGTCCTATGGATTTACCCAGTTGCCTAGCGAGTCAGGTGTATCGCTTAGATGTCAACGTGATATGGTATTTCGTGCACTTTTGTAGATGACATTCTTCTAGTCGGGCAACAATGTGAAGTTGTTATCGACGAAAGAGTTGGTTATCCGATCAATTTCGGATGAAAGACTTAGAGACGCAGACAGACATTCTTGGGATCAAGGTTTACCGAGATCGCAAGAGGAAAATATCGAGCTTATCTCAAAGCGCCTTACATTGATACCGTGATTACTGTTTTAGTATGCAGACCGCCAAGAAAGGATTGCTACCTTCGACATGCATGCCTTTATTCTGGCGAGCAGCCACCTATGACCTAGCAGGAGATAGAGAAAATGAGACAAGTTCCTTACGCTCCGCCGAGGAAGTCTCATGTACGCAATGCTATGTACGAGGCCCGATATTTGCTATGCGGTAGCATAGTAGCAAGATATCGCCCAAACCGACAAGCCTCATGGATTTGCAAGAAGAATATACCAAGCACCGAAAAGGACTCGAGATTATAGTGGTTTACCATGCAGATAGTCTAATGCATTTGGGTTACCTGCACTGGATTTCCAAGTCGACCGTGATGAAAAAGTCTACCAAAGTATGTGTTTACCTTGGGAGGTGGAGCCAGATCCCTGTCGGAGTACAAAGCAATATGCATTATGGACTCTACCATGGAAGCCGAATATGTAGCCGCTTCGAGGTCAGATGGTTTAATAACTACCTCATGGATCTAGGTGTGGTACTGGTTTGCCCAAGAGTATCATAGTTTATCGTGATAACTCAAAGGCAAACTCGGAAGAACCACGGAACCACAAGGCGACCAAACACATAGAGAGAAAGTACCATGTCATACGAGAAATCATGGGACGAGGGTCGGCCGATTGAAAAGATTGATCTGACGGATAACCTAGCGGATCCATTCACAAAGAGCTCGCCAAAAAAAGTACATGAAGTGCACGTTCGAGGACTCGATTGCGCTTGATGGCACCCACTTAGAAAGGAAACTTTTGTATAAGTGGGAGAAGCAAAGTGATGGTTTTGTTTGTAATAGCTAGTAGAGAGACACATTGTATACTAAAAGTTTGCTTTAGTATAAGTGGGAGATTGTTGGTTTGTATCTTTGAAAGCAGTTTTGGTTGAGCTTGTATACAATGTTTCCTGTTACCACTATTACAATCTCCTATCTCAATTGATTACTTGATTGCATATATCTGTGTCCCCTTATCTCATATAAGTTAGATCATCTGAGTGTGTAGAAGATCACGTAAGTCTCGTATGATTGGTCAAGCTTAATGAGATATAAAAGAATCATGGGTGAGACAACTTGAGGACGAGTTGTCGGTATAAGCCGCGGTATAGATAAGAAGTGACTTGACTTGGTTGCTTGTCTATCTTTGGTATGTCTCGGCGTATTGAAGGATCACGGTGAGATGAGTTCTTCTATCTCGACCGTCGTGAAGAACCTAGATCTCGGTGACTTACGATGATCTAAACCTTGATAAGGTATTAGGTGAGTATGAGTTCTTGACCATCACTGACTTGTTATGGGTGAGGTTATATGTTCTAACCCTATATTCTCCGTGATCTTGGGTGGTGGCGGTGCTTGTATGTCATGCTAGTCATCAGATCGAGTCACCGTATCCGTTTAGGATGATGGCGCCCCTTAAGGAGCTCAAAAGGTTTATTGTACTAAACCTGCGGGTTGAGTTAGCTCAAGTACAATAATAAGGTTGAGTGGTACTACTTAAGGAATTAAAGATATTTTTTTTGCCAATGTAATGCTCTAAATAATTAATGGATGTGCGATATCTTAAATACGAGGATTCGTAATGTCTAAGTGCAAGCCCGACTCAACTTCTGTAATAAAGGGGTAAGTCAAGATTTATTCTCTAGTGGCATGAATGAATGTTTATAAATTAATTTATGTTAAGGTGAACATAAGATAATTAATTTATTTGAGGCCCATCTTTATTCCTTGCATTTGATCCTCGGGTTGGCCCATCCAGTCTGATTATTCTTTGAAGAAATCGGTAGCCCCCTCTTAAGGCAAGGATTTGATCCTCTTTATCCTATAAGGATATTATTATATTTATGGGATATGCATGGATCCTTTCCTTATGGGATTATGGTAATGCATTATAAATATAAGGTAAGAGATAAGATCAAGACTAATCCTCATATTTGACCTAGCCATATTTTCGTCCATCCCATAGTATACTTGGGAAGAAATTTTCAAAAATATCAAGAGTGGTTTGAGGGTGATTTTTGTAGCATTATCCATAGATCGTCCTCACTCGACGCTGGAGATTGGGCAACCGGATCTGATCCGGGTAGGTCAAAGCACGAAGTCTCGATCCGTTCATCCCGATCCACCTCGACGATTCAAAGGTAAACACGAAAAAACCCTACGTGTTGCAATTAATTATATAGGCGCATGCTAGGAATATAATCAATGTATGGTGAATTAAACATCCAAGATAGATCATCGGGAGAAGACTAAATCAGTTTTCCCTACACGTTGGGCTTCTCTCTCTATTGATTCCGGAAGATACTCGTGTCTGGCGCTCCATTTCATCTGGCGCTGCTATTCTCTCTCTGACATTTCCAGAGAGCGCTCGCGTCGGCCTTCTCCGTCCCGTGGCGTGATTTTCGCCCCGAATCTGTTGTTTTCATGGGCTTTTTCGAGGTTATATAAATTGGATTCAGCTGCTATTCCAAAAACAATCTCACGCACGCGATTCTCTTTTTCTTTTCTCTCCTTTTCTTTTCCTTTTCCTTTCCATTTAATTATTATGCATTTGGATTAACAATTGGATTGTGCGATTCCTGATTTTTGGAAGACGAATTTATCTATGAATGGTTTCTAAGTTTTTCTCGTTTCATTATGTCTATGTAATTGATATGGGGATAATTTCTACTATAAGATGAATTATTGATTTGTTGAGAAATAAATGTTAGATTGTTCTCGTCTTGAATCGTGATTAATTATGTTGATGATTTGCAATTTTCTTATTCGTATAAATTTTTTATTTCATGATCTTCATACATGGTGTTCGAGAGAATAGTGTAGGTTGATTATGTGCTTATGTTTGATCTTGAAATAATGCGAGAGCAGATTTATATTAGATATAAGTTTAACAACGAACGTGATCGAGAGATTGATTTGTTGTTGAGTAATTAATATATGTGGATAGGGTTTTTGTTATCATGTGCATTTGTAGTTAAATATCCTTAGTAATTGATGATGGTTGGGTTGAGAGATTCCCCGCCATTAAGTTCGAGTCTAACATTGACGTGGTCGAGAGATTACTTATTGTTGAACGCTAGGTGAGATGCGTGGGTATTCTATGCATTGTGTACCGGTCCTTGATTCATTAATAGCGAGGATAGATTTGAACCCTAGAACACCGTCTCGAATTTCGTGTATCTGCCAATTCCTATTGTTGTCCAAGTGCATCCATTTATCTGCTTTATTTTATTTTCTACTTTAAATACGCTCGGAACAACCCCTATTTTAGGACGTTAGTATTTCTTTTCTGTTTCTGTGTGGGACATTAAACCATAGCCCTATTAAGCCTTCCTCGAGAGATTCGACTTGTATCGACCTTATCGCTCTATAAGGACCTCGTACTATTGTGAGCGACTTAAAAGAACAATTTGGTCGGAGCAAATTTTGGCGCCATTACCGGGGAAGGCTTTAGGCTTTAGGTTTTGTGTTGCCTTATTTTTCGTGTTTTCTTTTTTTCTGTTTCTTCCCCCGTGCTTCTTCTTTTATTTCTTTCTTTTCTTTTCTTTGTTACTATTTTCTCCAACAGTGCGTGTGATCTTGTTTTGAAGTTGGTGTCGTTAATGCGGTGGTTACCGCGATATGAATATAGTCGGCAGTGCGAAGGAGGAAAGCTCGTAAAGATTGGGTAAATTCTTCTTCGAAGAAGGACCCAATTCGACTATTTTGAGGATACCGTCAGTCGCCGGAGCATCAAGCCTATGATCCCTCTTGGAGGCATCCTCGTAGTTCTTGATATAGTCGGGACCTTTTATTCCGACAAGCAGTAGGTGAACCCGACATTTGAGGATACATTCCGTGCTTTCATTCATCAAGTCGGTGGTTGAAGCCAACATTGGAAGACACATCGATGTCTTTTATACAGACAGTCGACAAAGCTTGAAATGTTGGGCATCTTCGAGCGTGTAATGATCCAAGTCAATCGCTAACCAGATTGGAAGAATTGGTTTACAACCAAAGTGTGGAGGAGATGCCGAGTCAAGTGAGCGGACTTTTTCGTCATATTCTTTGAAGATGATGAAGTTGAGGTGAGAATCGGGACATATGATGAAAGTGAAGAGTCGAGGTTTCATCAAGTCGAGACTAAGTATGGACAACTTGATCCGTCACGCCCGATTCGAGGGAAGGCACGGATCTTTGAGGGTGTGATTAGAAATGGGGTTAAAGCGGGGAAGAAGGGGGATACATAAAACATACATAATAAGAAGATACGACCATAAAATCGGGCAACATCTCCTCTATAACTAGGACATATCCTGAAGGGGGAGGGGTGAGCAAACAATCCACCAACATAATTATATCAACATCATAACTTCAATGAACGTGATCTAGATTGAATATTAATAGTGCAGGGAAACAAAATAGCATTACATTCTATTGACTAGACCGGTCAACCACATAGCATGCTCTTGTCGAGACTCACAACATAATAACATAATAAAGAATCTTGTTCCCAATCATAGAGCAAAATAAGGGACAAGAATACATCAACAACAGAATACGTAGATATAACACATCATCGCGGAAGTAGAAAGCACGAAAGAACCCGACTTCACCCTCAAAGACGCCTCGTCCAAATCTTCTCCATACGTGAAAAACATTGAAAAGATTTTGGGGTAGTACTAGCGCACTCAGTTGGGGTTTTTAACATAAAACAAAATCCATGATACCGTGTTTAGAGCATTTACCTTAGAAGGTTTTAAAACGTAAACCCACTTCTAAGTAAGCAAAAAGAGATTTTCCATTTTGATACCTGACCCGTTATTACTGTTACTCCCATCATAGAACCACGGCTCGGAATGTATCCCACTAGCCCATCACATCTCTCGGCCCGGAACATATCCTGCCAGCCCACAATATCTCAGCCCGGAACATATCCAGTCAGCCCACGCCCAGAACGTATCCATATGGCTAAATCGGTGTGGACTTCAGGGGTCTATCCCCGTCAGAACCATAAGCACCTCTTTATCATTTCTTTGTGGACTTCCGGGGTCTATCCCCTTCAGAACCATAACCACATGTTCGGGGTCTATCCCCTTACAATCAATACTCAAGATGGTGATCAACCCACCGAATAGAGATCCGTGCACAATCACAATAGAACCACATCTCGGATCATAGAACAGTAATAACTTCGTTAAAACATTTTTCACGGCGCACATGTTTTATTTTGAAATATCAGAGTAAATAACTCAAAATAAGCATATATAACCTAACCTCGAACAAATAAACGTCAATCGAAATATCCATGATCCTACAACCCCATCGATCGCACTGGTAGGTACCTGGTAACAAGATGGAACAACTTTTAGGGTCACATCCCACAAAGCAAAGCAACAACGCGATCCAAACGAAGATCAAAATGAAACGGGGGTTTTCGACTTTCTGAACCCACATTTGGCACCCTCCGGGTTTTCAAATCAACTCCATGCAGAAGGGAAATATATTCAGGGCATCAAGACCTATAATAGGGTACCTTCAAAATATGCATGCATGCAAGTTGACATAAATATTAGTAGCGAAGAAGCTTCAAAAATCGATGCTTATCGTCAAATCCAAGATAAACCATCCAAATCCGATGCATGAAAATGGAAACATAAGCAATATGCATAACGAGGAACATGGAATGACAAACTATGTTGAAAATGGATAACCCGGGCATGTACTTCCTTTAGAAACTCGAAACAACGAAAAACATCCCGACATGCAGAAACGCAAAAACCGGAAAAACAGAATCGGTACTTTAGTAGAACGCATAGCCCGGAACTCAAAACCTAAAGGGCCCATAGCCAAAAGGTGGCCCGTTGACCACCAATCGGCGGCCAACAAGGCTCACGACGACGGCGATAATGGCGGCGGCGGTTTGGCCAAATAGGTCGGCCGTCGGTCGTTTTCTCGTCCCGTCCCTTTAGAAACTCGAGTTCTATGCTATGCTATCTACTAAAAGGCGGAATCAAAACAAAAAAAGGACAAAAGGAAAAACGGGCTCTGGGAGAGGGTCGATCGGTGGTGGTGGCGGCGGCCAAGAATGACGCCACCGCCGAGCCTCCCGGCCGATCCCCACTCCTCCGCCTTCCACTTGCTGCACGGAGCTGCTCGGCTCGTCCGTAAACACAGAGAGAAGAAGAAATGAACGTTGAAAATGAAGCCCTAGCCTCTATTTATAGGAAAGCGGGTGCAAGTGTGATTCACTGCATGGCGACTTTTTCGAAAACTCAAAAAGTGATGCGTCTTTGGCAAATGAACTCCAAATTTAGCAAACTTGGTACCCATGGACTCGAAATAAAATACCGGACACAACGACTATAAACAAGATATGGTTTTAAAATACCCATGAAAAGTCCGGTATTTCGATAACTTTCCCGGATAAACGCGCTTTTTACTCGTTTATTGTTGATATTTTAAGATGATTTTAGATCTATTAAGTGCGTTTATATATTGAATCTTAATGCTTTTATCTATTTTGGAAGATACGCTCTTGGGTTCCTCTTTGGTGTTTTGTAGGCTTATAGGTTGATAATCGAAGCGGGCGAAGCATAAGCCGAAGAAGAAAGAAGCGGCTAGCGGCCTCTTCACGGCCGCTAGCCTTGCCGCAAGGCCTCGGAAGCATTCTCGCCTGGGAACCTAGCGACCGACCTCGCGACCGTGAGTCCGGACGCTAGGAAAAACGATGCGCCCGTGAGAGCCTCCGAAAAGCTTCTGCCCGATTTCTCACGGCCAAGAATAGCGACCGCGAAGAAGGCCGCGAAGCACAGCAAACGGGTGCGAATCCGGTAGTGAGCTCATCAAGAAACGCGCGGATAGACCGTGACGGGCTAGCGATCATGAGCTCGACGCCATGTTCGAGGCGGTCGGACGCTAAAATTAGGGTTTCACCTTTTACCTATAAATAGGGCATGCGTCCCTCCCCCTCCCCCCACGGACTGACCTCTCCAGCTCATTTTTCCTCCAGTTTTTCATAGCTTTTCATATATTTTGACTTTAGCATTGATTTATATTCATCTAGGCTTTAGTTTTCCATTGTTTTAGATTGATTCTACGCATTGTTATCGCTTTGAAACGATTTCGTTAGAACGATTTCCATCTTTTTCACGTTTTCCGTTGAGGTTGGGATACGAACCCAACGATTGTTCTTCAGACGCCACATTACGGGTTTTATCTATATAATTTCTATTTCTATGATTTATTCGTATTTTATTCCGTTTATTATGTCTAGCTAATTTCTTATTCTAATGCTAGGGTTTGTATGATTCTATCCTAAGTGTTGTGATTCCTATGCTGTTGATATTTACCTTCCTGGCATTGATTTGTGATTCTTGGTGCTTAATTATATGTGTTAATTTCGATCAATCTTGATGCATATCTAGTTGCCGCTAATTTCTTAACAGCTTTAATTGTCAATCGATTCAATGCATAATACTAATAAGCCTCGAGTCGAAGGCGAGATAGGAACATTCGTAGGAAGCATATTCTTTGTGATCTTTTTGAGTTGCTAATTTTACCTAGAGACGAATGGTAATAGGAAAATTAGTAATCATCGCCACAATTGTCGTGAATCGAAATTGTTGGTTACATATATGATCTTCAATCTTGCTTGGATTAAAATTTGGTTAATAGGAAGCAGGATAAACATACGTTGTGGGTAGGATTAATACATCCCTAGGGTTAGTCTTTCAGTCTTATTATCTCTTTGAGTGAGCTTTTGTTTATTTGTCTTTATTGCTTTATTAGTTTTATTTGCTATTGACTTTGAATTTAATATTCGAAGCCCCAAAACCTTTTCAAACCAAATCTGTTCTTGGATAATGATGAATTATTGTTGAGTTAGCTTCTGTGTTTTCATATTACAATCCCTGCGGATTCGATACTCGACTACCCTATCTACCTTCACGTTTTCGTGTTAGAAAAAGTAGCAATCAAATTTTGGCACCGTTGCCGGGGATTGTTAAGATTATATAGGAATAACTTGACGATTTGGAATTATTAATTCAAGTTGTATTTTTATTTTATTTTATTTCTTGCCGGATCTAATTTCTCCGTTTCCCTCCAGGTAGTTTATGATCACAAGGTCCCAGCGACCTCCTGAGCCACAGTTAGATCTAGAAATCGAAAATACCCAAATGAGAAGGCGACGAGAAAGAAGAAAGCAAGATATGGCAGCGAATCCGAATAACGGGGGTGTACCTCCCGAGCAAGCTGCACGCCTTCTAGCAGAGTTTACTGAGATGCAGCGCCAGATGACGATCATGGGAATCCTTGTCCCTGCTCCAGAGATAAGACCATTGAATTACATGTATCGCCCACCTACTGAGCAGTTCCAAGGTGGTGGAAGGGGCACGGAGGTGAATGCAAATAATTTTGAATTGAAGCCAGCCCTAATTAGCAAGGTACAAGGAGAACAAATCGGTGGAGCAGTGATAGAATATCCGAATGCCTATCTTGAGACATACCTCGACATATGTGACACCATCAAGTAAAATGGGATGCCATAAGATACGATCCGGATGCGCATGTTCGGATTTTCAGGCAATCAAAGTAAGGATTGTTCAAGAGCTCGACCACATCGGTATAAATAGTTGGGGAAACATTGCGAAGTTTCTCTCGAAATATTTTCCATCGACTAAAGCACAGAAGATCATAGCCGAGATCTCCCACTTCTCCCAATTAGGAGACGAATCATTGTTCGAGTCGTGGGAGAGATTTAGGGGCTTATTGAGAAAGTGCCCACAACATGGATTCTCCAGGGAGCAGCAGATCACGCAATTCTATAGTGGACTGACACCTCACACGAGGAGTATAGTGGATGCATCAACAGGAGGATGCCTATTGAACCGACGCGTGGAAGATGCTAGCAGGATTTTAGAAGAGATGGCTGCTAATAGCTATCAATGGCCTATGGAAAGGACACCTGTGGTAAAGGCGCTACCGTCGAAGGCTATCCTAAGTATGATAATCTTATAGAGCAGTTCACCCTTTTGAGAATTCAGTTCGAGAAAGAGAGAAAAGCAAAGGGGGTGGCCCACATAAATGCTGCAGAATTAGATATGAATGAAGCTGAGGACATGAATTACATCAATCAGAGAAACCGTCCTGGGGGAAATCCGGCGTACAATCCGAATAACAGAAATTATCCTAATTTCTCGTACGCCAACCCCAACAATTTTCAGCAACCTCCACTAGGCTTCTCAGTGCAGAATGGAATAATTCAAGAGGCGAAGAAGCAGAGCATGGAGGATATGATGCAGCAGTTGGTTGTGAGCAACCAACAATTGGTGACACAACAGAATTCATTTATAAACAATACTGGGCACAAGATAACTCATCTGGAGTCCACCGTGATGGCTATGGGGAAGCATATGAAGATGATGGAAAATCAAATCAGTTAGATAGCCGCACAGCAGAATGGGCAACACAAGTCGGGCCAATTTCCGAGTAACACGGAGGTGAACCCTAAAAATCACTGTAATGCCATTCAACTGAGGAGTGGACGAGCTTACCAGAATCACCCGGGGCGAAACGATGAAGATGGAGCAAAAGAGGAGGAACTCACGACCGAGCTCGCGACCGCGAGAAACCAGGTAGAACACGTTCCAGAGAGGCTCGCGACCGACCCAGCGATCGCTAGGCCGGCCACAAGAAAATGGGCAGAGAGCTCTACCGAGGAGTTAGCGACCGAGCAGGCGATCGCCAGCCCGACCGTGAAGAAAACAGCAGACGCAGGTATGATTTATGCTATATCGGACAGTGAGTGGGTGAGCCCAACTCAAGTGGTATCCAAGAAAAGGGGTGTCACAGTGATTAGAGATGAGAAGAACGAGCTTGTGGCAACAAGACTCGTGATAGGATGGCGAGTATGCATTGATTATCGTGCTCTGAATGCAGCCACGAGGAAGGACCATTTTCCCTTGCACTTCATTGATCAGATGTTGTACAGACTAGCGGGGTATGAGTTTTATTGCTTTCTAGATGGATATTCGGGGTACAATCAGATTGCCATCGCCCCAGAAGATCAGCACAAGACGGCGTTCACATGTCCGTATGGAGTTTTCGCTTATAGGAGAATTCCGTTTGGATTGTGCAATGCTCCAGCCACGTTCCAAAGATGCATGATGTCCATCTTCCATGGCTTGATTGAAAATATTATGGAAGTATTCATGAATGACTTTTCCGTGTTTGGTTCTTCTTTTGACCATTATCTCCACAATCTGTCCCAAGTGTTACACAGATGTGAGGAGACGAATCTAGTGCTCAATTGGGAGAAGTGCCATTTCATGGTAAAGGAAGGTGTGGTGCTTGGCCACAAAGTCTCTGCAAAGGGCTTGGAAGTGGATCGAGCAAAGATTATGGCAATTGAGAAACCGCCTCCACCTACAAATGTCAAATTCGTGAGGAGTTTTCACCATCCGGCTTCTATAGGAGATTCATCAAGGACTTCTCGCGATCACGGCCACCGTGGTGGACCGCCGAGAAGGATCTGAAGTTCGTTCACCGGTGATTGTTTGGGGCATTCGAGAATTGAAGCAAGCTCTTATCTCGACTCCGCTTTGGTCTCACCGATTGAGTCAACCATTCGAGCTCATGTGCGATGCTAGTGACGGGTAGTGGGAGCCGTGTTGGGACGTAAACGAGACAAGCCGCTCGAGTCATATATTATGCAAGAAGATGCTCGACTCTACCGTATGAACTACACCACCACGAAAAAGAATTACTTGCAGTGGCCTATGCTTTCGATAAGTTTAGACCTTATTTGGTGGGCACCCACACCATTGTCCACACCGACCATGCCGCCATTCGCTATTATTTCAACAAGAAAGACTCAAGCCGAGATTGGTGAGGTGGATTCTCCTTCTTCAAGAGTTCGACATGGAGATTAAAGATAGAAAAGGTTATAGAATGTGGTTGCATCACTTATCGAGATTAGAGAAGCTTCGTCGAAGGAGAAGACAAGAGAATTGGGATCAAGGAGAACTTCCCGCACGAGCACATATTGAGCATCATTGATCATACACCATGGTACACAGATTTTGTGAACTACTTGGTAATTGGGGTCATGCCTCCTTCGTGCAGTCATCATCAGAAAAAGAAGTTTCTCTATGACGTCAAGTTCTATTATTGGGATGATCCCCATCTCTACCGTCGATGTGCCGATAGTTTGATACGCCGCTGTGTTCCCCAAGGAGAATGGGAGAACATAATCCATGAGTGCCACAGTTCTTTAAATGGAGGACATTTTGCAGCGGCCAAGACGGCAGCAAAGTGTTTGGTATGATTTTGTGATGATTCCTGGTGCTGTTTTACATATCATTTTCATTAGTTTATCCCATTTATGCCGTTAGTTCGATTATTATTTATCGTTTCGGACTTACTTGGTTCGTTTCAATGTTTTACAGAAAATCGGCATTAAATAGGATGAAATAAATCTACCAAGGATCAAGTATAATGAAGAGCATCGCGATAGGAGTTCATAGGCGAAAGCGATCCTAATTCGAGTTCGACGGCGAGAACGAGATGAATTGTTGAAGTCGCACACGCCCCATCGCATGGCCGAGCAACACGCGCGCCGCCCGGCGCCTGGCGCCTCCGCTCTGCGCCGCGCGCACCCGCCTGTGCATACCCCGCGCCCAGCCAACGCCACTCTGAGCGCCACCAGGCACCCTGGCCAGCACCTCGCGCCACCGCGCGCGCGACAACACTCCTCGCCCGCACACCCATCGACCACCGAGCTGCTCGAATCTCCTCGCGCGCCAGAGTGAGCGCCGCTCACCCTTCACGCACCCCGCCAGCCTCGACGCTGCCCCGCAGCGCCTGCTCACAAGCAGCAAGACGCCCATGCGCTGCGCAATCTTCTCGCCCGCTCCAGCATGCCGCCTTCTCTTGCTCGCTTCCCAACGCCAAGACGCTCCGCGCGCCTCCCGCGCTTCATCCCGCCGCCCATTCACCGCGCTGCTCATGCCTTTTCATCTCAACCGCTTATTCCCGCCAGCGCTCAAGTTTAATACATAATGTTTTCTCGAAAGCGTGAGCTCATTATGAACCGGCGCCGTCTTATTTATTATATATAAGCGCTTAGGTCACACATTAGAGGGGTCCTCGCTTTTTCTTTTCACGAGCCGCGGCGCTGAGCCACCGTTCTTCAACCATGGTTCTTTAGGAGTTCTCCAACGATCGACACAACAGATAATTGTTAGCTTTAATTTCGCTTTTTTAGTTTCATCATTTCAATATTTAAATTATCAATTTATGCTTTGGGATTTCTCATTCTTTCGTAATCAATTTCATAGTGTTTTTTTATTGTTTTTGTGATTCAATTCCATAAGTGACAATGGATTGTTCTCGTATTTCTATCAATTTACATTGCTTAATGATTTCGCTTTCGCTTAATTCATGTTCTTGTTGGTTGATTGATGTTTATTGTTCATTTACAAGTAGATTTAGATTAGGGCTCGACGAACCCTAAGAATATGTTTGCTATCGCTTTGTTTATCGCTTTCGATTTATCGCTTTCAGTAGTTCAACTAGGGATTGACAACCCCGGTTTAGATTTAACGCTTATTAGTTTAGCTCGGGATCGACAACCCCAGCCTAGATCGCTATTTATTTCTCGTATTTCAGTTCTTGCATGTTCAACCCCGCTGTTATTAGAATGTTTAGATTTAATCGCTTTCCGTGCGCAACACAAACAATGGCCCTCTTAAGTTTTCCTTGAGAGACGACTCGTGTTAACTTATCACGCTACGATTACCTCATACGATTGCGAGTAATTTGAGTGTGTTTTTAGCTCGATCACAAAGGTTTGCCAAATTGATTTTTATTGGCCTTCAATCTTCAAGGACTGCTAAGAGTTTGTGAAGAGATGTGACAGTTGTCAAAGGATGGGAAACGTCACCAAGAGGGATGAGATGCCGCAGAAGAGCATCATGGAAGTGGAACTATTTGACGTGTGGGGAATCGACTTTATGGGTCCATTTCCCATGTCTTGTGGTTACACGTACATCTTGCTTGCTGTGGAGTATGTATCACGATAGGTAGAGGCGATTCCCACAGCCACTAGTGACTCCAAGGTAGTGATTAAATTTCAACACAAGAATATTCTGACTCGATTTGGGGTGCCTAGGGCATTAATCAGCGATGGAGGGTCGCATTTCAACAACAAGTGGCTAGGTAATGTCCTAGCTAAGTATGGCGTGAAGCATAGAGTCACATCTCCATATTATCCATGTATCGAATGGGCAAGTCGAACTCGCCAACCGAGATCAAGAGAATTTTAGAGAAATCGGTTGTCCATAGGAATGATTGGGCCAAGCAATTCGATGATGCTCTTGGGCTCACCGGACTACCTACAAAGCGCCTATAGGGCTATCTCCATATCAACTGGTATTTGGGAAATCTTGCCATTTGCCGGTTGAATTGGAGCACAAAGCTTATTGGGCCACAAGGAGAATCAACATGGATTTTAAGGAGGCCGGTTTGATGAGAGGTGAACAATTGTTGGAGCTCGATGAATGGAGGAATGAAGCTTTCGAGAACTCCCGGATCTACAAGGAATGAGCCCAAAAATTCCACGACCTTCGCATTCGTCCCAAAGGATTCTCTCCTGGTAATGAAGTTTTGCTTTACAATGCCCGACTCCGTCTCTTCCCTGGAAAGCTGAAATCAAGATGGTTGGGGCCATATACTGTCTACCGTGCACATGCCAATGGGAGCTATGAATTGCTAGACTCAAGTGGTAACATTTTCAAGGTGAACGGGCAATACCTCAAATCCTACTTCAAGTCACACTTCAACCGCGAAGTCAAGGTGACCAAGCTAAATGAACCATGATGAGAGGTAACGTCGAGCTAGCGACGAAAAATCAAGCACTGGTTGGGAGGTAACCCAACATATTTACCCGTTTTATTATTTTCGTTTTGTTTTTCTTGTTTTTCTTTGTTTTTGTCGTGTCGTGTATTGTTTATCGTTTTTAAGTCCCAAGGTATATTTGCTTTTATTGAAACAACAAAAAAAGAAAAAGAAAAAAAAGCACGTCTAGCGACCACCCCCGTGACCGCGAGGGGTGGCTGTGAAAAATTGGGCAGAACTTTTTACGCTGAACCGAACATGATTAGCAACGGTGCTCGCGACCGCGAGCCCGGTCGTGAAAAATCAGGCAGTGCATTTCTAGCATAGCTCGCGGCCTAGCTCACGACCGCGAGCCCGGCAACGAGGCGCGACCCGACCCACAAACCGACGTCAACCCGCGTGTTTTACCATATTTTTAACCCCTTTCCCCCCATTTTTACACACACACACACACTTGCAGCAAAAGAATTCACTCTCAAGCACCCAAAACTTTTATTATTCAATTTTCTTGTACTTTTGACGTCAAATCCACTCAAGGTATGCTACATTTCCTTAATTCTTCTTAGATTTACGATTTACAGCATGAATTAGAAGGGTTTTGCCTTTTTTTTTTTTTTGTCAAAACGTACGAAATAACATAAAACGGGAAAACATATTACAAACCGAACTGAGGCATACCCGAGGGGAATACAGCCAAATTTCCAAAGAAACAGGGCAAGGGGTGGGGTAAAAGACCTAAGGGCTAAAACACATAGGCCAAAGAGCGACTCGATCAATCCTATGAAAGCAATAAAGAAACAAAAACCTCCTCAACAAACCCCTTTGTGACGCATAAGGGGCGGGCCTCATTAAAAACCCCATGACTAGTGGGGAAAAGAGTGCCTCAGGCAAGTGATCGATCATGTGTATAAGGGATAGGAAAGTGAACACATGCAACCACACGAGGTGCACCGCTTGGTTGAGCCTAAGTCCCTCAACACACACACCCAAAATCCACTAATGTAAACGTAATACATAATAGGGTTTTGCCTATTATATCTTCTTGTTGTGGTTTATTGAAGGTTTGAGGATATAGAGCCTACATTGCTAAATTTACATGGTGTTTGAGCATTTTTCTTTCAATGTTAGGTCTATTGATGTTCATAGATGTATATTGTTAGTTTAATTTGCCTACATTGATTAATTGGGTTGAAAAATTCTTGCGAAACCCTAGCTGTCACGCGCGCTGCGCGACCATGCTTGCAGGCGCGAGATGGTTCCTCGCGACCACCCTCGCGGCCGCGAGGCACCCCCAGAATACGTTTTTCGCGCGTTTTTGAGTTGTGTGTGCATTTTCTCTCCCTTGTTTTACCTTATAAGATCATATGTTAGTATGGGGGGAGGAATTTTACTAAGTTCAAGTTTGGGGGAGCTCTTGATATGGGTTGACGTTTACATTGATTTTTGTCCATAAGTACATGAGCTAACTGTGAAATATCTTTAGGTACATTATGTCGCGTTCATCCGGCCTCAAGCGTAAGGGCAAGGAGGTTGTTTCATCGTCTCACGACGAGCCATATGATGAGTTTCACCCTGAGTCTTTTGGGGTACGACTGCCGAATCCCTCGTCAAGGGACCGTTGGAGGAGATTGGTGCAGCTCAAGCACAGACACTCGAGATTTATGTGCATCGCAACTTGCCAAGATATGGGGATAGCCAACGACGTAACGTGGCTAGGTGAGAGGGCCGGTCTATACTCTATTATCACAGCAAACCATTTGACGTACCGGGCCCTAACTCTGGAGTTTCCGTCGACCGTCCATGTCCACAAGACACAAGGGTCGCCAGACTACATTACATTCCAGATGGACAACGAGCCCTGATGGCTCTCAGTGGATGAATTAAACGCTATCATCGATGGCACCCCCGATGGCAAATACATCGGGGATTTAGAAAACTCGGCTCAGCTGATGTGGCCGTTGTTCATGGACACCACACTAGAGCAAACCCCATACTATGACGCCTCAAGGGCGAAGGCAAGTTCGATACGGAATCCTGCGGTCCGCAACTTCCACCGCCTTATCACTTTCACCATTCATGGCTGCACAAACGCCGGTACTGTCCTCTCTCAAGACATAAGTGTCCTGATTGGTGCTGCGACAAACCAGAAGATGCACGCCGGCATGTTCCTTGCCCAGCACTTCCAAATGCTATCAGAGGTTTCGGGGAATTCAAGGATATGCATAAGAGGATTCGTTACCCCTATTGCCGACTTTTTCGGGGTGACGATTCGTGAGAGTCCTATCTCTCAGGATATTTTCCTGGACAAGCCTTATCTATACGCCCGCACGCTCTTGAAGAGACACCCCACCGCCACCGTCGCTTCACGATAAGAACGGCCAGCCATATTTCGCCCCGCACGATCTCACCGGTTTAAGCGGATTTAGGCAGCCGGAGTCCAATTAGAACTTGAGCTCACGTCTTCACTACGGATGGACTCAGCGCTTAAATGCGCAAGGCGAGATTGAGAGAGAGCAGCCAGAAGAGGAGGCCGAGCAGGAGGAGGCGCCCGAGACAGGCGGCACGTTGCACCCACAACCCGTTCAAGGCGATCCCGGGATTTATGAGCGATTGGATCGCATAGACGGTCATCTCGACCGCATTGACGGGAGTATGACCTCCATGATGGCCCGAAGAGTTCTCCTCGCCCAACACGGTAGCATCAAGAACACCAATGTCAAATGATGGAGATGATGCAGCAATGAGGTCAGTGGCGAGGATTCTATCCGCCGCCGGAGTAGCGCGGCATATGACGTAAGGTCTCTACCAATCACTCTTTTTGCAAACCTTATTGCCTCCATTTCACACCTGTTCACAATAAGTTTGGGGGGAGTGGCCGAGTTTGATTTGGTTAAGAGTCCTTTTTATGTTTTGCTTTGTATTGTAAAGTTTTTATATTTTAGGGCTTTTGTCGTGTCTTTTGTTTTCGTTGTTGTGTCTGTCGATCAACGAGTTTAAGTGAAATGTGTTAATCCATGTGGCCAATGATGATAGAAATTTTCTGCAAATTATGTTGATGGTGCACATGATGTGTTAGGAAACGAAGCATGAATGACTTGTGATTGCTTAACTTGTTGTTTTTCACCATTTGCTTAAACCGTGAGACTTAAGCTTCACTGTATAAACATTTTGTTACAGTTTCTTTTAAATGCGTGATATCGTGCATGCAATTATCTTCTAGAACTTGCCGTTTTTCTGTGTCGAGATTGGAATATGTGTTTCGAATATGGAAGGGATAAAAGGCCATCTTTGTTAACCACATTTTCACCCATACACTCACCCTTTAATTTACCATTTGTCACCTACTTTGAGCCTTTATTAGACCTTATTATTTTGTTAGCCGGATGATAGGAGGTGAGGATGGATATGAAAATCAAAAGGGTTGATGTTTATTGATGTAGTTACGTCGGGATTAGAACTAGAGAAGTACATCTGTGATAAAGAATGGTACCCGTGTGAAAAAGAATGGACCCTATAAGCTCTATTACAAAGCCAAGAAAATTTTTGTGAAAAATGTGAGCATAAAGGGATTTAGTCATCAAAGTATAAGGTACCTTATGTTGCATAACGTTGATTTAGCATGTTGGAGAGAAAAGGGGAAATAGACAACGTCCATATGAGTTGAATGTATGAATGGAGGTGCTTGGAGTTATATTTGAGTCACTTAGCCATATATTATCCTACCTTAACCAATGTGCCTACATTACAACCTATGAAAATACCTTTTTGATCCTAATTTGAACGCATTTGATGTGGTGGAGATATTAGAGATATGACAAGCCTATGGTAAGATTTTGCATGGTATTGATTTTTGAGTGTATACACGTCCTTAATTTTCTTATGAGTTTGAGTGTACTCTATATTTTACACACATGCCATTGTGAGGGTTAAATTGAATGAGATTTTTGCTTTCAATGGTTGTACATTGTCGAGTTGACTAATGTCTTCATGTGTGCTAGTGTTTTCGAGCTTCGAAAGGTTTCTGAGGTTTTTTATGGTAATCCCCTTTGCTGACGCTCGTTGATCTTTCGTTGTGTCTTTTTCTTTTTAGTTTTGTTTTTGTTTGAGGACAAACAATGCTTCAAGTTTGGGGGTTTGATAAACGCGCTTTTTACTCGTTTATTGTTGATATTTTAAGATGATTTTAGATCTATTAAGTGCGTTTATATATTGAATCTTAATGCTTTTATTTATTTTTGGAAGATACTGCTCTTGGGTTCCTCTTTGGTGTTTTGTAGGCTTATAGGTTGATAATCGAAGCACGAAGCGAAGCATAAGCCAAAAGAAGAACAAGAACATGGGCTAGCGGCCTCCTTCGCGGCTGCTAGCCCAGTCGCGAAGGCCTCGGAAGCATTCTGCCCAGAACCTAGCGACCGACCTCGCGACCGCGAGTCTAGCCGCTAGGAAAAACGACGCGACCGCGAGCCCTGCCCGCGAGAGCCTCCGAAAAGCTTCTGCCTGATTTCTCGCGGCCAAGACTAGCAACCGCGAAGAAGGCTGTGAAGCACAACAAATGGGCGCGAATCCACCAGCGAGATCATCAAGACACGCGACGATGCACTCGCTACCAAGCTAGTGAACGCGAGCTCGACCGCGAAGTGAGACGGTTGGACGCAAAAATTAGGGTTTCGCCTTTTGCCTATAAATAGGGCATGCCCCCTCTCCCCGCGCGGACAAACCTCTCCAGCTCGTTTTTCCTCCAGTTTTTTCATAGCTTTTCATATATTTTGACTTTAGCTTTGATTTATATTCATCTAGGCTTTAGTTTTCCATTGTTTTACATTGATTCTACGCATTGTTATCGCTTTGGAACGATTTCATCCGAACGATTTCCGTCTTTTTCCCGTTTTCCACTGAGGTTGGGATACAAACCCAACGATTGTTCTTCAGACGCCACATTACGAGTTTTATCTATATAATTTCTATTTCTATGATATATTCGTAATTTATTCCGTTTATTATGTCTATCTAATTTCTTATTCTAATCCTAGGGTTTGTATGATTTCATCCTAAGTGTTGTGATTCCTGCTGTTGATATTTACCTTCCTGACATTGATTTGTGATTCTTGGTGCTTAATTATATGTGTTAATTTCTGATCAATCTTGATGCATATCTAGTTGCCAGTTATTTCTTAACAGTTTTAATTGTCAATCGATCTTGAATGCATAATACGAATAAGCCTTGAGTCATAGCCGAGATGGGAACATTCGTAGGAAGCATATTCTTTGTGATCTTTTCGAGTTGCTAATTTTTACTAGAGACGTAAAGAATAGGAAAATTAGTAATCATCGCCACAATTGTCGAATCGAAATTGTTGGTTACATATGTGATCTTGCATCTTGCTCGGATTAAAATTTGGTTAATAGGAAGAGGATAAACATACGCTGGTAGGATTAATACATCCCTGTGGTTAGTCTTTCGCCTTATAACTTTCGAGTGAGCTTTTGTTTATTTGTCTTTATTGCTTTATTAGTTTTATTTGCTATCGACTTTGAATTTAATATTCGAAGCCCCAAAACCTTTTCAAACAAAATATGTTCTTGGATAATGATGAATTATTGTTGAGTTAGCTTCTGTGTTTTTGTATTACAATCCCTATGGATACGATACTCGACTACCCTATCTACCTTCACGTTTTCGTGTTAGAAAAAGTAGCAATCAAGTGCCAAACCTTCGTGGGTGGTCGAAAACCTGCATACTTAGTGTCTATGAATTCGTCATAAGACACTCTTCACAACGCCTGAGGTTTCGTGACGGTCGCATCACCGAAATAGAAAGTTAACCTTTTGACCCTTCTCGAAAAACATGCCATGCAAACCTGAAGCTTGGGAAGGACAGGGTATTACATGATCTCTTTCCGAACCAGTTGAAGGATGAGGAGAGGACAAACGTTGAGGTAGCATCTATAATATTTCAACATCCTAATTCACCAAAGTATTGTGCTCTAGGAGTTGAGGTTATCTATTTTGCTTTGAAGAATAGGATGTATGATTTGAGCTTAATTAATTCATTATTTGCTACCTTGACTGTCCTTTGTGCTTACATTGTTACTACTGATGCTCTGGTTGAGATGGTATTCCTACAGGTGAAGGAATATGGATAGTCCATTTTTCATTCGTGGAGCTCGTGCCATTGAAACGAGCACCGCGTGAGAGACAAACCACGAGTTTATTTGTTTTTATCTGTTTTGTTCATTTTCTTTTTCTTTTCAGGTTTTTAATAAGTGAGATGAGAATTGTGGCGAGTTGCATATCATGAACACTCAAGCCCCTGGACGTCATCACTGCCATACCTATTTGACTTGCTCTCCCAATTTTAGGGAAGTTCACTTCTACATTTGACCTTTTTGGCTTTTGTCTAAAGTGTGGAGGCGTGCTTGCCGTCTTTGTGTTTTTGCATGTGACTTGTGTTTGTTTGGGTGTATCGTCCTCCATTTTATACCTTTTGTTTGGATTTGAGTATGCTTTATCGTCTAGTATATGAGTGAGCATGATTTGATTGGTTATGCACGTCCGAACTAATTTCTAGTAATTCTTATCGATGCATGACTTGGCTTGATATTATTGATGATTGATCTAGCTGTGGGGCACGTCGAAGTAAATTATGATGAAGTGATATGTGTGGTCGATTGTCGTTGCATTTATATGGCCCCCTCGCATGTCTTATCTCGAAAAAAAAATTATGAAAAAGTTGTTATAAAAATAAAAACAAAAATAAAAGAGTTGGAATAAGTTGTTGATAGATTGAATAAGTGAGCTTAAGGTTGGAATAAGGGGCTCTACTCCTCTCGCTCCATGTTTCTTATCGAATGGAAGCTCAAAAGTGATGAGTATGGCAAGCATGCTAGGTTTATCGCATTTTGAAGCATGTTTTAGAATTCCGATAGCATGTTTTACATGTTGAGTTCTATAGAAAGCATGCTAGGATCAAGTTATCTGTATGGACAAACCTTTTGAAAAAAATGACTAAGCAAGAAACCCGACATATTAATTTTTAAATTAAAGATGTCAAGACTTCCACTTTTTGATCTCTAAACAAAGTGGTACGCACTGTGAGTAAACGTCCACACACGTGGCTTGCTTACACTGTTTATCATAAGTTTGTTAGATGAGATTTCTAAATAAAACATTTTAATCTATTGAGAAGTGGGAGTTTCATGTGTAAACGTCCACACGCGTGGCTTGCATATGCGATTTTCATAAGTTATCTAGAGATAGATTTAAATGAGATGACAAATATTTTGAATTGGAAGCGGTATGGTCCGAGTGAGTATGCCAATTCTAAGAATTCATTATCTGCTGTCAAAATTGTGGTCATTGCTTAGGCATCACCTTAAGTACAACTTCCCGCGAAGCCCCTTCTTGCGATATTGATGTGGTCTAGTAAGGTCCAATCATTAATTTCATATGTCATAAGGATAAGTTGACATGGATTGAAATTAAACGACTAAAAGGTATATTTTAGTCTGGTCGTGGGGTTCATGTGTAAACGTCTACACGCGTGGCTTGCATGTGGAATCTCTTGGGCGATTGGAGGTTACAATTAATATTGTTTTATCAAAAGGTTACAATATTATTGTTACGAAATATGTGCGATCGTATGCTTATGTGTTTAAATTACTTTTCAGATATGTCTCTTACACCGATTATCAATATGCTCATACAAAATCCTCTATTCGGTCCAAATTTTATCGAGTGGAAACGAAACATTGAGATTTTTCTTACTACTGAAGAAAATTTATTTGTACTCACTACATCCCGCTTAACCCCCTAGAAGATTCATCTACCGATTAGGAGCGCAGGAGCACGAGAATGGGACAAATCAAACAGAATGGCAAAGTGCATTCTTTTGGTCACCATGTGCAAGTCCTTGCAACTCCAGCATCAAGAGATGGATTATGCAGCCACTATATGGCTAAATCTCATGAAATCGTATGAGGAGTCGGACAAAATCACTAGTCATAATTTGACAAAATTAATTATGTCAAGTTCAATGATGGAAGGCGATTCAGTGCATGTCATAGCCCGACTACTTAACCAAGCAATTAGGCCGTGACATGGGTTAAGAAAGAACTTCTGGTAATCGATAACCTCAAATGTGACCAAATATTTATCAATAACAATGTATGACCTCAAATTTCATCACGAAGTAATCAAATATTTATGGTTCAAAGAAGAAGAATGGAGTCTGACAAATGATGATTCAAGGTCCTCAAACCACAAAGAGTAATCGAACAAAGAAAAACAAAGGCTGAGGACGAATAATCAAAATAAGATAATCAAGATCAAATACGACATTGATCTGATATCACAGGTTAAACTAATTTTACAATGAATGTAAGAACTCAAGCATGCTTCACCAAAATAAAATCTTTGATTAGTTAGGGTTGAAAGCATGATTCATCAATAACCTCAAAGTTGCTTTCATGAATATTCAAGTAAATCCTTGATCACAGAAGCAAATCGACATTATAACAACGATGTCGAGATCATAACAACAAAGTAAAGACTATCGTTAAGATTTTGATCACTCAACGTAACAAAGACACCAAAACAAGTGAAGGCCAAAGTTCGGCAACGAGAAGGGTGGTTGAGAATTATGTATGATGACATAACTCTCTGGGCAACAAAAATATGTTGACATCAAATGAATAATATCAACAATTGTATTGAGCATTTTCATCATGAGTCAAAATATCTAGAGAAGCTCCTTTGCACAACATTTGATTCCAGCATCCTCTCGAGCTCAACCTGCACGTTTAGAAATACATGCATGGCATGAGTACAAAATACACTCAGTGGGTATATGCCGAAAACATAAAATATTGCCCTTAGGGCTATATGATTGACTTGCCATAACATTGCAATACACAGGGTTTTTAGTGAAATAACCTGTGCATGCATCATCATAGTAAAAACTTACTTGCTTTCATTTCATAGCATCATAAAAAAATGCATATGCATGTTCTCATGTCGGCCGATAACTTTCTCTTCCCATATCCACGGATTATTTCTTTGTGTTGAGAAGTAGGCCTCATTCTCAAACACATCTTGACCCGAAGGTCCATATCATACCCGACGTCGGTACATTCTTTCATTCATGCTTTCTTTCTTTTCTTTCTTTCTTTCTTTTCTTTCTTTCTTTTCCGTGGATAGGTAAATACATCGTGCTCATGCTCAAGCTCAAAAATAGGCAAGTCAGACAACTTTGAAACTTTGCAATAAATGCAATTCATATCATTTGAAAATATATAAAAGCATATCATATCATTATAGAAAATATGTTTACCCACCTGGCGACAGTCACTCGACGACTGTACTTTTTGTCTTTCACTTCTTTCTTCTTCTCACTTGTTCCTTCAATCAACATAGATCGGCATAAAAGCCTATCAAGGATCAAACAAGAAATAACTCTTTACTAAGTCGTCGATACGACTACATCTTCTCGATATCAAGACACTATGGTCTATAAACACTTGGGTCATTGCATCATCTAACATCTTAAACATATAACAAGACATCATGAAGCCTCATATGTCTGAACGAGCATAAAAAACTCAACCACAAGCTTAAACCATCTAATCTTAGCCAAAACCTAACAATTTAAGACATAGCTTATGTCCGACGTCAAAAATTTCGCAAGACATCGTCTATCTTATACTAACCTCTATACATGCTCAACTATCATCAAATATCATCAATCTATCATTAAAACACAAAGACCAAAGCTTTAACATTGAAAACTCAAACTTGACGTCAAACTAAAATTTGTCAATTTTTGAATACGTCGGCCGAAAAATCCGAACAAATCATTATAAGCTTTATTCATATCATAGAATCCAAATATGAACTCAAAATGATCAAATAAAATAAAAAATCCAACATTCCAAGGGCTAGGGTTTTCGGCCAAAAAGGGGTTTTCCAACGGCTTCGATTTCAAACGTTTTTCTTGTTCAAAACATGTTTATATCAACTCCTCAACACATATATGAAAGAATATTAAGCATATAAACATCATAAATTCAATATCATAACTTCTATAATTTTCGAAAATATCAAAGTTCCAAAGAATGGATATAAGCTCAAAATTTCAACGTTAAACCACTCGTCGACGATTAATCTAACATATCATCAAGAAATAATCAAACAAAAACATCTCCCTTCACAATTCATCAGTATGACCGAAAACATAGCATGCTTCAAAGTTCATGTTTTTAAATTTTTCAAACCGTAGATGTGTTCTAAGGATGAAATTATACCTGAATACGAAGACGGATCGAAAATCCAACGGTTGGATCTTGAAAAATTGGAGCATGAAATTTCAAAAATTTTAGTGTTTGTAGTGTGTGTGAGGCACGAAAATATGAGAGAAAAATGAAGAAAATGAATAGTAATGCATATATATACTTATCCACAAATTTTCTATTTTCTTTTTCTTTTTCTTTAATAAGTGATTATTCATCCCTAATCTAGAATTTTCTCAAGCTTTCTCCATTTTTTCCTTTTCTTTAAAACATGATGAATAATCATGTTCTAGAAAATTATAGAATGAACACTTTTCTAGAAATAATACTGATGTTATAAATACATGATATTAATCCATACCATTCCGATTTCAAAACTCAATTTCTGATAAAATGCTCTTTGCTTGAAATTATCTTTTAAAACTCAAATAACATATTATAAATATCAAAATTTGGTTGTAAAAACATTTTTGTCATCAAAAACCATTTTAAGTATTATGCCAACGATTTGGGTTTATACGGTGAACATATATAACAAAGAGCAAAACTTTGAAATCAAGACTTTGGGTTCAAAAATTCTTATGAACATATACTAATCATCTCAAAATCTTGAAATCTAAGTCTTCTTATTCTTGACAAGACCTAAGAATCTTATCTTAGGCTCTATCGCGAATCTAATCGCAAATTCTATCTTCTCGACTCGAAGCTTAATATAAAAGCTTCTAGCTTAAACAACTCTTTCTTAAGGATGCAATGCCCTTCTCATAAGCTCTTAATTAGGAGCTAATCTCTACTACAGGAATGCGGAGTATTACAGTGCATGAACATGTAGAGCAAATGATCAATCTCTTCGGAGAGCTCGAGTTGGTTGGAGGATATACTAATGACATAGTCAGAATCGATATAATCCTCAACACTTTGCCCAAGTCTTTTGACAACTTCCGTTATGGAGTAGTCCTTTATGAAAAGAGTTATACTCTAGATTCATTGCAAGAGGATTTAGTAACGGAGGGACGCAAAATGGGCAAATGTGCACAGTCTTTAGTACGCACCTCAAGGAAGACCACTATTTTATCGAAAGATGAAAAGGTAAAGTGGAATTCAAGAGATGCTAAGGCTAAAGAAAAGAGTGAGAGTAATACAAAGGGCTCTACCAGCGGTCTGTAAAAGCCAAAGGAAAAGGGCAAATGCTTCAAATGCGGTGAGACTGGGCATTGGAAGGCTAAATGCCCCATGCTCTAGGCTCAAGGTACGCCATTTGCTTTAGTAATGGAAACATGTTTAACAACTTGTTCTACTCATTCATGGGTAGTAGATACGAGTGGACTGATCATGTTTGTTACACCTTGCAGGGGTTCCTGCGGACAATGGAGCTGTTTGATGGCAAGATAATGATCTGCATGGGAAACGCGATGAAAGTCGAGGCCATTGCAGTCGGAGATGTTCTTTATGTTTTGACATGACATTTTTAGTATTAAAAGACATTTTATATGTGCCAGAGTTTCGATGAAACCTTATTTCAGTTTCCAAACTATTTATACATGGATGTTATGTTATTTTTCATAGTGTTGTTTCTATCATAAGAAAGGACGAAGTAATCTGTGGTGGAACTTTATATAATTCGCTTTATACTATTTCTGTAAAACATAATACCTTTAATCATGTTCCATCTACATCAAACCTTAAGAAGATTAAGTTTTCTTCGCAAGATGACACCACATTTCTATGGCATCTTATATTAGGTCACATCAATCTAAACATGATCCAAAGACTGGCTAAGAATGGAGCATTGGGTGAAATTATAGTCACTCCATTTCCAGTCTGCGAATCTTGTATAGAAGGAAAGATGTCGACCCTTCAAAGCGAAGGGGTATAGAGCCAATGAAGTGTTGGAGCTAGTCCATTCTGACCAGTGTGGACCATGTCCACATAAGCTCGTGGAGGGTACGAGTATTTTGTCACTTTCATTGACGATTACTCAAGGTACGGATACGTATACCTGCTTCACCGCAAGTGTGAATGCTTTAGAAATTCAAAGAATTTAAGGCGTATGGAGACGGCTAGGTAAGAGTATCAAGTCATTGCGGTCTGATCGCGGTGGCAAATACCTCAGTAACGAGTTCATGGACTATTTGGTGCAGTGTTGGATTATCTCTCAACTCACTACACCGGGCACACTACAACAAAATGGTGTGTTAGAGCGAAGAAATATGACTCTCTTAGAAATGGTTAGATCAATGATGAGTTATGCAACATTGCCTATTTCGTTCTGGAGGTATGCCTTAGAAACAACGACATATTTACTCAATCAAGTACCATCCAAGTCACTGACAAGACCCCTTCGAAAGTTATGGTTTGACGAAGCCTAGTTTAAGCCATATATGATATTGGGCAATCCAAGACATGTGTCGAACAAGAAAGTCGACAAGTTAGAGGCTAGATCCAAGCAAGGCGTTTATTGGCTATCCTAGAGGAACGAAGGTGGTTATTTCTATAGTCCTAGGATCAAGGTCGCATTAGACTAACGCCCGATTCTTAGAAGAGACAACATGAAAAATCACAAATCTAAATTTGAAATCATACTCAAGAATTAGAAGATGATCGTATTCCACCACCGACAGGCCAAAGGTATGAGATGTCGTGGTCAGTGGAGGATCGACACCGATACTTCAAGAAATTGAAGTGGGTCGAGTTTCACCGAGATACCGATCGCATAAAGTGGCTCCTACCTAGCAAATTATGCAAGATAGAGAACCACAGGTTACTGCACCCATCGTTGCCATTGTGCCAGTAGTGCCTCGTCATAGTGGGAGGGTTTTTCGTCAACCCAAGCGATTTATGTTCGTGGGAGAATCTTCGGATTTATGCCTAGGAAACGAGTAGGCTGTAATAGACTCATGGACATACAGCGAGGCGATAAAAGACACAGATGCAAGATCATGACACACTGCTATGAACTTAGAAATTGAGTCCATAACAACTATGGATGTATACGAGAAAACACCTCTACCAGATGGTAAGGAAGCCATAGGTAGTAAGTGGGTATACAAGATGAAGAGAGATTTAGATGGAGAGGTTTCGGCTTTTAAAGCCAGGCTTGTGGCGAAAGGATACACTCAGATTAAGGGCATCGATTTCGATGGGACCTTTTCACCTGTAGCAATGCTCAAGTCCATCAGAATTCTTCTGACCATAGCAGCTCACCTAAACCTTGAGGTTTAACAAATGGAAGTTAAAACCTCTTTTCTAAACGGTTACCTTGAAGAAGGTAAAGACATCTATATGCAGCAACCCGAAGATTATGTGGTGAAGGGTGAAGAGCATCTAGTATGGAAGCTTAAGAAATCCATTTATGTACTTAAGCAAGCTTCCCGATCGTGGAACTTATGCTTTGACGAAGTGGTAAAATCTTATGGATCTACCCACTGCCTAGCGAGAGTTGTGTGTATCGCTTGATGTCAACGGTGACGTGGTATTTTGCACTTACGTAGATGACATCCTTCTACTTGGCAATAATGTGAAGTCGTTATCCGACGTGAAAGAGTTGGTTATCCGATCGCTTCAAATGAAAGACTTATGAGATCTGCATTCTTGGGATCAAGGTTTACCGAGATCGCAAGAGAAAATATTGAGCTTATCTCAGCGCCTTACATTGATACCGTGATTACTGTTTTAGTATGCACCACCAAGATGGATTGCTACCCTTCGGACATGGTGTTCCTTTATCTAAGGAGTGTCACCTAAGACCGCAAAGGAGATAGAGAAAATGAGACAAGTTCCTTATACTTGTCAGAGGAAGTCTCATGTATGCAATGCTATGTACGAGACCGATATTTGCTATGCGGTAGCATAGTAGCTAGATATCGCCTAACCTCGACAAGCACATTAGATCATGGTAAGCATATACTCAAGTACCTAAAAGGACTCGAGATTATAAGCTAGTTTACCAAGCGATAGTCCGATGCCTTGGGTTATCGAGACTGGATTTTCAAGTCGACCATGATGAGAAAAGTCTACCTCAAAGCTATGTGTTTACCTTGGGAGGAGCAGCCATATTGGCGGAGTGCAGCAGAAATGATGCATTGCGGACTCTAGCATGGAAGTTTAATATATAGCCCCTTCGGAGGTCGCTAATGAGGCAAGATAGTTCAAGAACTACCTCATGGATCTAGGTGTGGTACCTTGTTTACCGAAGAGTATCATAGTGTACTGTGATAACTCAGGTGCAGTGACAAACTCGAAGGAACCACAGAACCACAAGGAGATAAAACACATAGAAAGAAAGTACCATGTCATACGAGAAATCGTTAGATGAGGAGACGTGCTGATTGAGAAGATTGGTACTGCGGATATCCTGGCTGACCCATTCACGAAGAGCCTGCCGCAAAAAGTCTACGATGAGTATGTTCGAGGACTTGGATTGCACAAGATGGCCCCCACTTAAAAAGGAAACTTTTGTAGAAGTGGGAGAAGCAAAGTGATGGTTGTTTGTAATAGCTAGTAGAGAGACACATTGTGTACTAAAAGTTTGCTTTAGTATAAGTGGGAGATTGTTGGATTTGTATACTGGAAGTAGTTATGGTTGAGCTTGTATACAATGATTCATGTTACCACTATTACAATCTCCTACCTGAATTATTTACTTGATTGCATATGTATGTGTCTTTATCTCATATATAAGTTAGATCATACAGTGTGTAGAAGATCACAGAAGTTTGTATGATTGGTCAAGCTTAATAAGATATAAAAATGATCACAGTTGAGACAACTTCAGGACGAGTTATCGGTATAGGCTGCGGTATAGATAAGAAGTGACTTTACTTGGTTGTCTATACTGGTACGTCTCTGACGTATTGATGGATCACAGTGAGATGAGTTCTTCTATCATACCGTCGTGAAGAACCTAGATCTTGGTGACTTTACGATTATCTAAACCTCGATAAGGTATTAGCTGAGTATGAGTTGCTGAACATCACTTTGACTTGTCATGGGTGAGGGTTACATGAGATAACCCAATATTCTCCGCATCTTGGGTGGTGACAGTGCTTGTATATCATACTAGTGGCATGTATCGAGTCACCGTATCCGTTTAGGATGATGATGTCCCCTTAAGGAGCTTAAAAGGTTTTTTGTATTAAATCCTACAAGTTATGTTATCTCAAGTACAATAATAAGGTTAAGTGGTACTACTTAAGAAATTAAAGAGATTAATTATTTTAAGTAGTCAGAACACTATAAATAATTAATGGACGTGCGATATCTTAATTACTGGGATTCGTGAAGTCTAAGTGTAAGCCCGACTCAACTTCAGAAATAAATGGGTAAGTCAGCATTTATTCTCTAGTAGCATGAATAAATGTTTATGAATTAATTTATGTTCTGGGCTGAACATAAGATAATTAATTTATTTGAGGCCCATTTTTATTCGCCCACCTCATAAGAATCCCCATGGGATTCTGTTCTGATCCTCTCTATCTGAAAAGATATTATTATATTTATTAGATATTCAGAGATCATATCCTAATAGGATTATAGGGTTGCATTATAAATATAAGGTGAGAGAAAATCAGTGTATCCTAATGTTAAAGAGATTTTTGAAAAATATAAGAGAGATTATTGTGATTTTCGAAAATCCTAAGTGTGAGGAAGAAGGCCAATTTTTACAGTACTCTCCATAGATTACTCTCACTTAGCATTGGAGTTTTGGCAAACGGGATACAGTCCAGAAGATCAAAGCACGAGTCTTGATCCAATTCCTTGTCCGACAAATTCGCAGGTAAACACGTGAAAACCCATATGTGTTACAATTAATTATATAGGTGCATGCTAGGTAAATAATCAATGTCTGGTGAATTAAACATCCAAGATAGATCCTCGGGAGAGGGTTAAAATCAGATTTCCCTACATTGTAGTCGGAGATGTTTCTTTATGTTTTGATAGTTTAGTTTTTGTATTGAAAGACGTTTTATATGTGCCGGAGTTTCGGCGAAACCTTATTTCGGTTTTCAAACATTTATAAATGGATATTCTGTTGTATTTTATAATGATGTTTCTATCATAAGAAATGACTAAGTTATCTGTGGTGGCACTTTATATAATTCGCTTTATACTATTTCTGTCAAACATAGTACCGATAATTATGTTGCATCTATATCAAACCTTAAGAGGAGTAAGTTTTCTTCGCTAGATGACACCACATTTCTTTGGCATCTTAGATTAGATCACATCAATCTAAATAGGATCCAAAGACTGGCTAAGAATGAAGCGTTGCGTGAAATTATAGTTAATCCGTTCTCAGTCTGCGAATCCTATAGAGAAGGAAAGATGTCGACCCTTCAAAGCGAATGGGTATAGAGCTAAAGAAGTGTTGGAGCTAGTCCATTCTGACCTGTGTGGACCAATGTCCACACAAGCTCGCGGAGGGTAGGAGTATTTTGTCGCTTTCATTGACGATTACTCAAGGTACGGATATGAATACCTGTTTCATCGCAAGTCTGAATGATTTGAGAAATTCAAAGAATTTAAGGCGGAAGTGGAGATGAAGCTAGGCAAGAGTATCAAGTCACTGTGGTTTGATCGTGGTGGCGAATACCTCAATAACGAGTTCATGGAATATTTGGTGCAGTGTGGGATTACTTCTCAGCTCACTACATCGGCACACCACATCAAAATGGTGTGTCAGAGCGAAGAAATATGACTATCTTAAAAATGGTTAGATCAATGATGAGTTATGCAACATTGCCTATTTCGTTCTAGGGGTATGCCTTAGAAACAGCGACATATTTGCTTAATCTAGTACCGTCCAAATTAGTTTATAAAACCCCTTTCGAGTTATGGTTTGGGCGCAAGCCTAGTTTAAGCCATATAAGGATATGAGAAAGTCCATCACATGTGCTGAATAAGAAAGCTAATAAGTTAGAGATTAGATCTGAAGCAAGGCTTTTTATTGGTTATCTAAGAGGAACGGAATGTGGTTATTTCTATAGTCCTAAGGATCAGAAGGTCGTTATTAGCACTAACGCCCGATTCTTAGAAGAGGACTACATGAAAAAACATAAATCCAAAGTTGAAATCATACTTCTAGAATCAAAAGATGATCGTATTCCGCCATCGATTAAGCTAAAAGTACGAGATGTCGTGTCTAGTGGGAGGGATCGACATCAGATACTTCAAGAAATTGAAGTGGGTCGAGTTCCACTGGAGATACCGATCGTACAAGTGGTACCTACCCCGCAAGTAGTGCAAGATAGAGAACCACAGGTTACTGCACCCACCATTGCCATTGTGATAGTAGTGCCTCATCGTAGTGGGAGGGTTGTTCGGCAACCTGAGCGATATATGTTCTTGGGTGAATCTTCGGATTTAGTCCCAGGAAACGAACAAGCTATAATCGACTGATAAACGTATGTTTTTACTAGTTTAATAATGATATATTATGATGAATATTGATCAGTTTAAGTGCGTTTATATAGTTGATATTATGCTTTTAGCCATTTTGAGAAGATACTGCTCTTGGTGTTCCTCTTTGGTGTTTTGTAGGCTTTTCAGGTGATAATCGATGCACAAGACAAAGAAGTAACCAAAGATGATGAAATGGATATGAAAAGTATGGATGTGAAAATTTTATAATGTCAAAGAGTATCTAAATAGGAGTCCATAGGCACAAACGGATCGTAATTCGGAGTTCGGAATTGAGAGAACGGAGCGACCACCCTAGCGGTCCCGAGGGTGGCCACGAGAATAGCGCGAAAAGTTTCTGCCGTAAAGCTAGCGGTCTTGGCATGAGTTAGGGCTTCAGACCATCAACTATATATATATCCCAAACCATCCTTTAGCCCCCATCTTCTCCTAACTCTTTCCAGCACGTTTTTAGCCTAGTTTTTCATATTTTCATTCTTGTTCTTCAATTTCATAATATAGCTTTAGATTATTTACATTCCAGACTTTAGATTCCTGCAAGCTGTCAGTTTATTTACGGATCGAAGTTGTTACATTCCGCATCGTGGATTCATACGGTTTATTCGTTTCAATTTAGTTTATATTCAATTTATTTAATTCTTGTTTTGTTATTTTAATTATGAGTAGCTAATTTCCGTATTGATCATAGGGTTTGTATATCTGACTAGATTCGTATGATTTATCTGTTGATACTGCCTTGCCTTCCATCATAGATTTGTGATTCATGGAACTTAATCCTATGTGTTAATTTCTAATCAACTTTAATGCATATCTAGTTGCCAATTGAATACTTAATAGTTTTAGTTGCCAATCGATCTTGAATGCACAATACGTGTAAGCCTTGAGTCGTAACTGAGATAGGAACATCCGTAGGAAGCATATTCTTTGTGAGCTTTTTGGAGTTACTAGTTTCCACCTTGAGATTGATGGTTACTTATGTGATCTTTCATCTTTGACTGAATTAAATTGGTAAACAGATTAATAGGTGAATTGTGTGAATCTGGTTAGGTTAAATAAATCCCTAGGGTCAGTCTTTTATATCTGAGTTTATTCCTATTTTATTTAAGTCTAGTTCAATCATCATCTCTCTTGATATATGTTGCCTGGATAATAATCAAGGTTATGTGTTAATTATTCACTGCGTTTTCGATTATCAGTCTCTGTGGATACGATATAATACTTGTTGTTTTTACTATCATTTATTTTGGTAGAAAATAAATGATAGTAAATACCGCTAGGGTGGCCGCTAGCCTCTGTTCCTTTCCGTCTTTGGTTCGTGCTTCGCTTCATGTTTCGATTATCATCTTAAGAGCCTACAAAACACCAAAGAGGAACCCAAGAGCAGTATCTTCCAAAAATAGCTAAAAGAATTAAATCGACTACATAAACGCACTTAAACTAATCTAGAATCATCTTAATATATCATTAATAAACGAGTAAAAGCGCGTTTATCACACCCCCAAACTTAACACTTTGTTTGTCCTCAAACAAAACAGAACAAACGAAAGACAACCAAACAACAGGGAATAAGTCGAACGACAATAGCAGTAAGCCTCAGAGCAATGAGCAACAAAAGATTCACATCAAATGAATCAAATCACAACATCTTCCGTTAAATGGGCCCCGACATTAAGCTCAAACACAAGCCTTCTCAAACTTAAATCCTCACGGCATGGATATATATATAAGAATCTCAAACACTCAAGTGTATCAAGGAGGCTGTGTGATAGGATACGGCCCAACTACTAGGCCCAAGCATCAGGCCCAATATAAATGGGCCCCGACATTAAGCTCGGCCTATGTGAGTTCGGCCCAAGAAGACTCCTCGACCAACTACAACTCTAATCGCAATTGGAGACGTAGAAGATTCGGATGCATATCTAAAAGAATCCTTATGAGAGAAGACTTTGTATTAGAGTCAAACTCAATTTGAATTAGAGTCAAACTCAATTTGAATTAGAGTCAAACTCAATATGATGGCTTATAAATAGAGGCTAGATTAGGTGAGAGAGATCATCTACACTCTTTGTAATCGCTTCTTACGCACTCAATACACATATACTCTCTTGCTCCGTGGACGTAGATCTAATTCAAAGATCGAACCACGTAAATCCCTCGTGTTCATTGCGCATTTATTTCCCTAATGAAATTAAGATCGATCATCGGCCGTCTGTGGGAACCGAAATTCGTGTTTTTGATCAACCTTTGTTTCTGTGGAATCAATCACGATGATGAATACAAGAAGTCTTACATCCGAGCCGTTGCCGCAAAGGCAATGACACAAACAACGGCGGGGACGTGCCGAGCTCGGCTTGGGAAAAGCCGGTCGAGATACGACCCCGGGAAGGGCATGTCCAAAGTCTCGACGAGCAAGGCCATCCCATCCTGCATGAGGAAGAAGAAGAGTATCAGAGCGGCGAGGTCGCATGAAAGCAACCGAGAGGAACCCCAAGCACCACAGTTAAACCTTGACGAGGCAGTTAAAGGGTTCCTCGAAAAGAACAAAGAGAGCTTCCACCAGTACGTTAGCCGAGAACAAGGTCGGCATCATCACGAAGACAAGGACGTCGAAGCCTCGTCAAAGCACGAAGCAGCACAGCGAGGTGAATCCCCCAGCCTCCGGATGATAGACGCTCATACCTCTACACGGGTTGGGGCCCAAACCGACCGTGCAAGGGACGAGCAGCGCAGGACAGGACGTCGTGATCACCGCTAGGTCGATCCCCATCACCAAAACGGGTCCAGCCGACGACCTTAGCCTCGTTCTCTGGGAGACGGGTTCGATGGATACGGGAGGATCATTACCCCTTTCTCCAACGAGATACTCGACACTCCTCTCCCGGACAAGTACAGGGTGCCGAGTATCGCCCCCTATGACGGACTGCGGGATCCATAAAACTTCATTTCTCAGTTCTAGTACAACTTGATCAATTAACGTCTCAACACCATCCACATGTGCAAGCTGTTCCCGGAGCTACTGATCGACAACGCGCGCCGGTGGTTCGACAGTTTACCTCCCGGCAACATTGGATCTTACCGAGATCTAATAGAAGCCTTTCATCGAAGGTTCTTCCAAAAAGCCGAGTCCAAAACCACATCGGCTCATCTCCTCACCGTGAGACAAGGCCGAGGCGAGTCCATCAGTGACTTCATGACTAGGTTCAATAAAGAGAGCCTAAAAGTCGAGGTCGTAGACGACCTCCTCATTATCTCGGCTTTCGAGCGTCGTCTTGCTTGGGGCCTATCTGAGGAGATCGTCAACACGAACCCCGTCTTGCGTCGGAGCTATGGCGCATAGCGGATCGGTTCGCCAAAGCGGACGAAGGCGATAGGAGAAAGCGAGAAGGCGACAAGCAGTAACCTCTCGAAGAAAAAAGGGATGATTGAAGAGACCGAGGTTGAAGTCGAAATACCCTCTACGAGGATGATCGAAGAGACAGATGCCCAAGTCGAAATACCCTCTAAGAGGATGATCGAGGGAACCGAGGCAGTAATCCCGGTAGAAATCAAAGAGAAGAGAGACCTCGCCTACATTAGATAAGTTCGGTACAAACAACAAGTAGCTCGGTATTATAACCAGCGTGTCAAATCCCGATAATGCCAAGTAGGTGACCTCGTACTTTGAAGTAACGAAGTCAGTAAAGCTGCAAAGCTCGGCAAGTTAGATACCACATGGGAAGGACCATACCGAATTAAAGAAGTCCTCAGAAAAGAGTCATATAAGCTCGCCCATTTATCCGGTACGTCGTGTCTCATTAATAAAATATTTTCTTTATTTACTTCATCTGTCTTGCATATTTCATTTGTCACTTATGCATAACACCTTTTCCACAATACCCTCTACGGATGATGATAAATACCCTCTACGGAGGATGAACAATACCCTCTACGGAGGATGATAAATACCCTCTACGGAGGATGAACAATACCCTCTACGGAGGATGAACATTACCCTCTAAGGAGGACGAACTACCCTCTAAGGAGGACGAATTACCCTCTAAGGAGGATGAACTACCTTCGTTTAATTACGAGGACGAATTATAAACGCGCGTGAGGGGACCACCCCTATCGATAAAACTCGACAAATAAGGAACCTATACCTTCGTTTATTTCGAGGATGAATTACCTTCGTTTAATTACGAGGACGAATTATAAATGTGCGTGAGGGGACCACCCCTATCGATAAAACTCGACAAATAAGGAACCTATACCTTCGTTTATTTCGAGAATAAATTACCTTCATTTAATTACGAGGATGAATTATAAACGCGCATGAGGGGACCACCCCTATCGATAAAACTCGATAAATAAGGAACCTATACCTTCGTTTATTTCGAGGATGAATTACCTTCGTTTAAATTCGAGGATGAATTACCTTCGTTTAAATACGAGGACGAACTACCTCCGCCTCAACCTTTGCCTCAGCCCTCTGCAGGTCGACCTCGCCTCGGCCTTCGCCGCCTCAGCCTTCGCCACCTTGGCCGCCTTCGCCTCGGCCCTCCGCAGGTCGACCTCGCCTCGGCTTTCGCCGCCTCGGCCTTTGCCACCTCGGCCGCCACCAAAGCTACGGCCTCCTTCTTCGCCGTATCTCGAGCCTTCGCCTCGGCACGACGTTACACATTCAACCCCACCACGGTGTTACGTATCCGACCCCGGTAAGACGATGCGTATCTGAGCTCGGCAGGGCGACGAGTATTCGACCTCGGTAGGGTGACGATAATCTGAACTCGGCAGGGCGACAAGTATTCGACCTCGGTACGGCGACGAGTATTCGACCTTGGCAGGGCGACGATAATTCGACCTCGACAGGGCGACGAGTATTCGACTTCGGCATAACGCCACGGCAGGGGGAAGCCATGTGACGTACGACTTCGGCATAATGCCTAGCCAGGGCAAAGCCAAGCGACATAGACTTCGGCAGAACGCCTCGCCAGGGCGAAGCCAAGCGACATACAACTTCGGCAGAAAGCCTCGGCAGGGCAAAGCCAAGCGATATACAACATCGGTAGAACGCCTCGACAGGGCGAAGCCAAGCGACATGCAACTTCGGCAGAACGCCTCGGTAGGGCGAAGACAAGCGACATACAACTTCGGTAGAATGCCTCGGCAGGGCGAAGTCAAGCGACATGCAACTTCGACAGAACGCCTCGGCAGGACGAAGCCAAGCGACATACAATTTCGGCAGAATGCCTCTGCAGGGCGAAGCCAAGCGACATACAACTTCGGCAGGACTGTACGCATTCCACTTCGCTAGACCACAAATTTCGGCGAGGCAATGTCAGAACACTGTCCTCCCTCCATCACGACCTCACTTCTACATCTTTTTTTGGCGGGGGGATATGATAAGATACGGCCCAACTACTAGGCCCAAGCATCAGGCCCAATATAAATGGGCCCCGACATTAAGCTCGGCCTATGTGAGTTCGTTCCAAGAAGACTCATCGACAACTACAACTCTAATCGCAATTGGAGACTTAGAAGATTCGGATGCATATCTAAAAGAATCCTTATGAGAGAAGACTTTGTATTAGAGTCAAACTCAATTTGAATTAGAGTCAAACTCAATTTGAATTAGAGTCAAACTCACTATGATGGCTTATAAATAGAGGCTAGATTAGGTGAGAGAGATCATCCACACTCTTTGTAATCGCTTCTTACGCACTCAATACACATATACTCTCTTGCTCCGTGGACATAGATCTAATTCAAAGATCGAACCACGTAAATCCCTCGTGTTCATTGCGTATTTATTTCCCTAACGAAATTAAGATCGATTACTGTGTATACTCTCAAAGTTTAAAAACACACAGAATCTACCATAAGCTTGCAAATCATCTAATTCTCCATTGCTCAAATATGTGCTCAAGAACCAAGATCAAAAGGTCTTTATAACGGGTTATAATGCAGACTCTTTGGTAAGGTAGGATATATTTAGGCTAAGTGACTCATAATCCCATAATGAAAACACCATAAGTATCATAAGACACAATTCTCAAACTGTAATAATTCAATTCAAATCTCCACACCAAAAAGTCATTTTTTCTCTTTAGAACATTACACTTATCATATAAGTAATATACTCATCTCAAGCACTAGCCACTTACCCATCTATAAAATTTGATCACACTATTTTCTAACACGAAAACGTGCAAGTAGATAGGTAAGTCGAGTATCGTATCCACAAGGATTGTAACACGAAAATACAGAAGCTAACTCAATAATCCTTCATCATTATCCGAGTAACAGATTTGGTTTTGGAAAGGTTTGGGACTTCAAATAATAAATTCAAAGTCAAGAACAAGATAAAAACAAATAACGATAACAATAAAAACTCAAAGAGATAATTTGACTAAAAGACTAACCCTAGGGATGTATTAATCATACCCAAAACGTAAGTTTATCCTGCTTCCTATTAACCATTTTAATCCAGACAAGATGGAAGATCACATATGTAACCAACAATTTCAGTTACGACAATTGTGGTAGTAGATTACGAATTTCCCTATTACTGTTACGTCTCTAGGTGAACATTAGCAACTCCAAAAAGATCACAAAGATTATGCTTCCTACGAATGTTCCTATCTCGCCACGACTCAAGGCTTATTCAGACAGTATTCAAGATCGATCGACAATTAAAGCTCATTAATATTCAATTGCAACTAGATATTCATCAAGATTGATCATAAATTAATACATAATATTTAGCACCAAGAATCACAAATCAATGCCCGGAAGGTAAATAGCAACTAGGTGAATCACGACACTTAGGATGGAATCTTAAGTACGAATAGAATAGAAATTTAGCTAGACATATAAAATGAAATAAAATACGAATGAATCATAAAATAAAAATTGAATAGATTAAACCCGTAATGTAGCGTCTGAAGAACAATCTAGGGTTCGAATCCAAACCCGAGAAGTAAACGGAGAAAATCTGAATTCCTTCGGACGAAATCGTTCCAAAGCGATTACAAAGCGTGAATGAAACGTAGAACAATGATAATCTAAAACCTAGATGAATAATAATCAAAGCTAGAATGAAATGTGATAAAAGTATGCTAAAAACTGAGTAAAAACGTGTAGAGAGCGGAGAGGATGCACCAATGCAGCTTAGGGTATATATAGGCAATGGCCAAAAACCCTAATTCGCGCCAGACCGCTGCGCCTAGCGGCCGGGCTAGCGGTCGCTAGCTCGATCGCTAGCTATGAGTTAGTGCATTTCTTCGATGAGCTTGCAGCCGTCTTCGCGATCGCGTGGTTTGCCTAGCGGCCGAGCTAGCGGCCACTAGCTCGGTCGTGAGTTTTTAGACAGCAGCTTTTTCGGAGTCTCTCGCGGGCAGGCTCACGATCGTTGGCTTTGCACGGCCGCCTAGCGATCACTAGGTCGGTCGCTAGTTTTTCCGAATGTTTCACCGAGTCATCGGCCGGGCTAGCGGTCGCTAGGGTGGCCGCTAGCCCCTGTTCTTTTCCGTCTTTGATGTATGCTTCGCTTCGTGTTTCGATTATCATCTTAAATGCCTATAAAACACCAAAGAGGAACCCAAGAGTAGTATCTTCCAAAAATAGCTAAAAGCATTTAAATCAACTATATAAACGCACTTAACTGATCTAAAATTATCTAAATAAATCATGAATAAATGAGTAAAAAGCGTGTATATCAAACCACCAAACTTGAAACATTGTTTGTCCTTAAACAAAAACAAAGACACAACGAAAGATCAACGAACGTCAGCAAATGTGGTAGTTATAACAGGCCTCAGAAATCTTTCAAAGTTCGAAACGAACAGCACACATGACGACATTAGTCAACTCGACAATGTACAACAATTGAAAGCAAAATCTTATTCAATTAAACCTTCACAAAGGCATGTGTATGATATAGTGTACACTCAAACTCAAAAGAAAACTCAGGACGTGTATACACTTAAAGATCAATGTCATGCAAAATCTTACCATAGGCTTTTCATTTCTCTAATATCTCCACCATATCAAATGCGTTCAAATTAGGATAAAAAATGTATTTTCATAGGTTGTAATTGTAATATCCCAGAGAGCTGTCTACTCGAGAACTTGGCTTAATGAATAATGCTAATAATAATAAGTTTCTTTTTCTAATAGAAAATCTTTCCTTCTAAACTCAATTAAGAGCTCGATTCATTCCTCATTGTCATGCATTATCATAGTGGGTGAAGAATTTCAAACTATTAATCTAGTTGCCTGATTAATTAAATTAAGTGTCAATGTGCAAATCAATATTAATAAAGCATATATGGTTACAGGGAGCTATTATCTATTAAATCGTGGTGAGACAAGATAATTAATTTAAGTACCTGATATTTATGCAATTTAGATTCCCGATATTTGCTAACGTGTTGCCTTTTATTTTACGTAGCGGATATTCGCAAGGGAGTTTATTCCTTAATTAGATGCCTAAATATAAATTTTTTTAATATTTATAATAATCTGATTAGAAACTTCATCAATAAATTATGTGCTACAACTTGTACTACCTAAGTTATTAAATAACAAGTTGGATTAAACAACCTAAATTTATTAGATAATTTATCATGGATGTGTATGATATATATATATATGTACGTTGGGGTGTGCATGTGCAACTAGGTACAATTAATTAAAGTATGCAAATAGTGTATAAATAAAGTGTGTGTGCCGTGAGTTATGCATGTGTGTGTGTGTCGTGTAGCTATGTGTGTGTGCCGTGTGATGGGGTAGGTGTATGCATGAGATATAGGTGACATTTGTCACTTGAGGCACTACTTGTTCCTCCACCCCTATACCCACGCAACCCCCAACACCCCTTTCATTCTCTCTATTCTTCTCTCACCACACTTAGATCATACTTCTCTCCCCTCTCTACCCCTCGGTTCTCATCCTCCACAAACATAGGCAGACCGATACCTAGCTCAAGACCCTCATCTCTCGACCTCTTGAAAATTTGTTGGCAAGGTAGATATCCACATCTTTGATTCTTGACAATAGCTTAATCATACATGCATGTACATTGAGAAACTTGAAAGTGTTGAGTCTATGCTTGAAAAGTGATTTCATGTTGAATTAATGATTAGATTATTGAATTGTGTATGTCGATTGGGATAGATTGCATGTCTGAGTTTATGAACTTGGAGGTGAATTGGAGTGATATAAGTCTGTCATTTTCGTGTGTTAACATGTGCACCTAAAGTGTTTGACTGAAATGCATGAAAAAAATTAAAGGAACTATGAACTTGTATGAAAACTGGGAGTTGGCTGCGCGAACCGTGCGTTTATAAAATTAACTGACTATTTTTTACTAGTCAAATGGTTACCAAATTTAACTATGTTTAACATCAGTATATCTAGCAATTATCTACCAAATTTCAAGTCAATCCAATATGTTTTACTAGTTTAATTATATTTTTCAAACTCACTGCACAAAGCTGTTAAAATCCCCTGTTCGATGCTCACGTTCTTTAAGTTTCTTCTGGAGTTTTATAAATTGTAAAATGCTAAAATTTCTCAAAAACACAGTTTAGAATGTCAAGAAACTCTTTGTAATTTTTCATATTTTTCTATATACATTTACTAATTATTCCAAAATTTACAAATGAACTGCTCAATACTATTTCTAAGTAGGATAGCACTGTAGTAAAGTATTTTTATCTCCGATCTATTGCACATCTTTGAGTGAGGATTTTCTGCATTAAACTAGACTCGATATCTTTCCAAATTGATAGGTATCATTCATAGATTATTTCTTATAAGCCCCCAGTGAATTTTGAAAGTTTATGCATTCCAGGGAATTTTATTGTCAAACTGCTTAAGCCCAAATCCTATTTTAATAAACAGTACAAATATGAATTTTACGAGAGATGTTAGAGCCATTTGTAGTCTGATTTGAATTTAGGTTTCTTTATAAAATATGTTCCTTACCATGTCTAATTGAGATCTGGAAAGTTTGGATTCGATCCAAACCATATAGGTATGCTTTTCGTCCATCCTAATTCACCTACCCAAAACTATCTGTTTCAACTAGTCAACTTTGAGCTCATGTATCTCTTGATGCATCGGGTATCTACTGAGTCTTTCTGAAAGGAAAGTGTAGTTCTTGTTACAAGGTTTCCAGAATAGGTTCTCTCTCCGCTTTGGTATTTTGAGTCAAAGTTACGAGCCTCGTAAGATACTTAAATCGTTAAGCCAAATCTGAAATTTTGAATAAGTTTCTAAATGTCGACACTGAGTTGCTTACTTGGAGACCTTATATCTCCAGAACCATAATTCTTTTAAACCAGATTTCTTCTTAGAACTTGTATTACATGTTTAGAGGTTTCCAGAATGTGTCTTTGTGTGACCATACGTATTTTGAGTCGAGAGTTATGAATCGTCAAGTTATGTCACTTGAACAGCTTTGCAGAAGGTTAAATACTTCAAATTTGGCTAAGTATTGGAACTCACCTATGTGAAATATGTCTTATGTGACTAACATGCTAATAATTGATGTATTCACACATGTTATGTCACAAGCATGTTAGAACATTAATAAGACACGAAGAATGATAAAACAACAAAACATGGTATTTTTTCCGAAGCATGCCTTAACTAAAAATACTGGACTACATGCTATTACATGATCAATTAACTGCTGTCATGTCATGACATGCACTAAAATAGAAATATGGGTTCTAAGACCTGATGGATATTTCAACTCCAAAACCTTAAGACCGGGAATAGATATGCTAAGCCTAGGACTTGGATTCCAAGAAATCGTTATTAGTAAATGTATTTAAGAACTAGATTTATTTTGTAGGATTGGTTAAGGTCCATCAAGGGATAACCAGTGGATGCGTGCGAGTAAAATGAACAGTTGGTACGACTTCGGTGACAGGTGGGATCTATTTTCTGTAATCTATTTCGGGTTATTAAGCCCCAAGATGTTTATTGAAATTGAGAAGTGCATGCTGTTTTTATGCTCATTGCTTGGTGCTGACCTTGGAGCGGTTTAACCACTACGGCTTCGGCCGAGAGTAGTTAACGTCGTGCCTAGAGCTAAGTACTGGCTGAGGTAGTATACACGGATGTCCAAGCTAGGTGAATTCGGCTGAGTTCCCCAGTTTAGGCGATGTTGACCATTAGTGGAACGTTGTTTCCCCCTAAGGTCCTGTAGGTAGCACAGATGCGATGAGCTATGATGATTGATTGTGCACTACGAGCTCTGCTCGGAAAACTATGTTTTGCATATATAGGGATAAATTATTTTACTTTTAAAACATCCCTATTATATGTGGTTTAGCATGCACTTTTTTCAACTGCTTATGAATTGTTCTTTACTAAAATGGGGTACTCGATCCTACTGAGTACGCTAGTACTCATCCCAAAATCTTTTCAAATGTTTTTAGGTCGAGGAGCTGGCATGGCAGAGTGAGACAGCGACATCAGTACCTAGACATTGACTTGTCAAGTATGTTATGTTTTTGGAAAATCTACCCTCCACTATATTCGTGAGACTATGTACCTGGGCATTGACTACGCCAAGTGTCTGCTTTTTGCCTTCAAGCTGCATAGCCAAAAACGCATAGGCCCCATTCTCTGGGATGTCATTTGCATCACCCTGATTTTATATCAATATTTTGAATAATTTTCTTTTCATTTGAGTTAATTTCCTTTTAACCTTTCTACTTGCTAGGATCTCGTCTTAGGAGTGTTGTTTGTAACTGATTTATGTTACAATATTTCAATATATATATATATAACTACATATATGCGAGTTTCATCATTTTCCTTTTCTCTTCTTCTCTTATTTTTAACCCGTGATATCCCTCCATCCCAAGCAGACTGGTCGGTGGGATATTACAAATGGTATCAGAGCTCAGGCTTCGCTCTGACTACCAACGTTTTATTTTGATTCAGTATAACCCGCAACGTTTACTTGTTGACTTGTTAACTACCAAAATTTAATCCTCCAAATAGTCTAGACTTTTAAAGCTCTCCTTGATAGAACCCCTATCCTAGTTCATTGTTTGGCCCTTGTTATCAAACCGACTCCTCATTAAAGTTAGGGTACAATCTTTTGATTCTTAAAGGACAGTCAATCGTTTGTCATCTCTCTCTTCCATGCTGCCCTCTAAAAGGTATGTTTCTTGAACTGATGGATTCCAAATTAATTCTCAAATGAAATGAAATGAATGTTTCATGAAAAAGCTATGTAAGAACTGCTAGAATTTAAGGAGTCCTACTAAGATGAGAACTTTCGAGATGCATAGGTTACGAGAACCTAAATTTTCTTATGTTCTTTTATGTTATTGTTCACTTCAACATTGTTTGACTTTCTAGGATTTCATTTTAAGCACTCAACTAGAATTCTGCCTTGTGGATGGCAGGACACTTTTATTTCCTTAGAGACTACACTATGAGTCTCGTCACTAGATGAGAATTAGCCCGAGAAGGACGGTTTACCAAAACATAAAGTTGCAATAAAGATGATCCTCGAGTTACCAACTAAACGGAGGTGAATGAGAATATAAGATTATTTAGGCTACCACTATATTCGAATTGTTAGCTTCCATTAGTCTCCTTCTATAAACGGGATTAGTGCATCACCTGAGATTGAGCACCCAAAACTCTTATACACCACGTCAATTATTGACGTCAGAGTCCACAGATTTTTCGAACCATCTCGACTATCTAGTTATCGCAACTACCATTAGTCCTGTAACTAGAATCCTCATTACGAATAACCACAACTACAGTTACAGTTCATGTAAAACACACTGTAAACTCCTAACCGAACGATGTAGGTGCCCTGCAGATTCGACACGGTTCCTAGAAAACCAAGATTTGTTGACATCTCTGACCTTCACTCCGTAGTTTCCAGCCAATTGTTTCGATTCTGCTCATGTAGATCGTAAAATTTTCACGTTCAGTACACCATACTCATATCTGCTAACCTACATCCCGATCGTCAACTCCAGAACTGCAAACAAAGAAGTGGTCACCACACCAAGTATCCTAACCCGATGATCTCGATCGAATATAACTATGTTATAACGACCACGACCGTCGATAGGTTTTCACTAGACTAATCATGAAGCAAAGACTAAAGAAACCTCGACAGTTCTAGTTCACACCTCAAAACTCAAAATCTCTACTCAACCAGGATGGCCGTCATGACTTCGAGCAAGTATTATTGTGACTTCAAGAAGATGGACAACACCCCGGAGCCTCTACACCGACGATAATGCAACTATACTGACCAAATAATCCCCAGCCAATTGTACCTGTCAAGTCGAAGAACGTTCCACTGTTGAAAGCACTCATTCCCTTATTATAGGATTCCATCGATCACCAGAAGAAGGACGACCCAAAAACAAGACCATCTAAGAAAAACGAAACGCTTCCAAACTTCTACCTATACTCCATCTTCTTTGCCTATAAGTAGTTAAGACTAGTGGAGTATCCCCACCCACCCACCACACAAAGAAGAAGCTCTTGCTCAAAGCATTATCGACATGTGAAAGCAGACCTTGGACCTATAGAATGAGGTAAGCTACCAATTCCAGTACAAAAAAGACACGCTAAGGGAGGATGACACCAACAGTAAAATTGAAGAATGATACTTGGACTAGGATCAAGAGGCTATATCCACACATCCTCTAAGCATTACCTTTACACTAATCCATTTAGTCAAAAACTTCGTATCAGTCTATGTTGTTTCGATCAGCTTCATACTCCTTCATTCCTATTGTCTTTGAAAGCCGAAGAATTTTAAAGTAGTCGTATCTTTTTCCATGATGCTTTCATGATTATGACTCTTGCTTGTCATCGTACTAAAGCTTTCATTGTATGCATATCATGCGGTCATCGTGAAAAAAAAAATCCTCTCTAGGGACAGTTCTTACAAACTCAACAAGCTTCCGGGGTGTCAAATCCCTAAACTAGCCAATTGGTACCCCACTTCCAGTGCTTTATCCGCATCAATTGAGAAACTTGGTTGAATCTTTTGCCATGAGTCTCATGCCACTTTGACTACTGAAATCCTCTTCTTGTTCAAACTCTCATTGTTCAAACCTTCCACCTTCCTTTTAAGGGGAAAACTTTTACTAACCCGTTTGCTTTCCAAATTCTCAATTAGGATGAGCTCCAGTATTGGAAGTCCTCGAGTGAAACGAACCCCTTTCGATTAAATCCCCGTTGGATATATTATTTAAGATACCACATGTCGATAAATTTCTAAATTTCAAGGCATTTATTATTCGTCTTGATCTTTGACCATACCTCTTGATGCTCTGATAGAAACTGAATCCCAAGTTCAATAGCATAAGACCCGTTCTGTCACCAGTGCTATTAGGAGCATACCGACTTAAGCAAACATGAATGACCACTCACACAAGGAAAAAGACACACCACAAGGAAGTAGTAGGAAAACAATGGTAGGCGTAATAAACAGGTAGACCGATGATGGGTTTTACTTTGAAGATAAAACGGTTCATAAGTACATCTAGGATACAAGGTCTAGTACAAGAACTCGAGAAGAGATTAGCTTTGGCACCAAAACAAGAGACACCGCAAAGAAACAAATGATACGCCGCATACATCGATACCTTGAAGCAAGGACCAAGACGTATATGGGTGCAAGAAAGAAAAATCACAACATACGCAACACGACATTTACGACCCTGCGAGGTGAACTACATAACTCCCATTTTGAAATGGCAACAGAGATGGACGTGTAGAAGATTCAACAACACCATCGATTTAGAGCCAAGTGCGAGATTCTGTAAGAGCTTAGAGTGCTTATGCGAACAAGCAGAAGCCGAGATCAATTATGAGTCAAGATACACTTAGCACCAAGCGTATCCCTCATTTCCAAGCTTATACGTAAAACTTATCTCTGTGCAAGGCACCTCGCCCTTACTATGATGCTTTTCTCTCACACGATTGATACACAAACCTTGGCGAGTCTTACCCATAGTGCATACTCAATAAGTGCAATGACGAGCATAACCCACGCCCTAAGCCAAAAAGGTAGATTATGCTGCATCGCGATCCCGATACCCTTCTAAGAATGAAATTGAGTCTTTCACGATAACAACCGTCTCTCCCGTCGATAATTTATACCATGTCGCTGCTGCTGGAGCCCTCAAAGAAATTCGCCACTACCATTTCCATGGAAAATCCACGTTTTTGCCCGAGAACCCTATTCCCATACTTGGGTGATCGGATAACTTTCTGCCACGACCCCGAGATGGACACTTCACAATAATAAGTCGTTCTCCATCACTATTTCTTACTTCACTTTCGTTATCTGTATCCCAACACTACATGCGCGGCCGATGCTATAGACCAATACTGTCAGATATGGACACATTCCCATCACCCTCAGCTCGACTTATCATTCCAACAAATTTCTTTCAAGAACACGCCTCGAGACGATATTTTCTCTCCTCGAATAAGAATTTCATGTTTCCTATCTTAGTACTACTCGAACCATCTCTATGACTCGATTCTTGGGGATAGACACATCTTCCAAGATTTTATTTTCTAGCCTGCAATAGCGATGATGTTTTTTTTTTTTAAATCTAGTCATGTGACTCTCACATTCCTCTTTCGTACCTCTTGGTGCCGTCGATTTTGCAGTCCCGATCAAGTGACTAACAACCACCATAAGTTTAAAGCTAAAATTTCTTCCATGTATTTTCCACCTTTGCCATCTTGAGCTCTTCATCAAAGTCTCCCACTAGTTAGACGACCTTATTTTCTTTGTCTTGATAAGGCGATCGATGACCTTATTGCTTCTAAGGTAAAGTTTTCTCCCCAATCTAAGATAGAGGGTCACACCGCGATGATGCCACAATCACAAGTAATCAACCTAAGTTGATGGACGCACAGTACAATGAGGTTTTAGTTGAGATATCATGGAGTCTGATCAGAGTAGCCCAGTGGTAGAATGAAGGGCCCCACCAGGTTCACTAAGAGATCAAATTAACTATTGAAAGTGAGAAAACCCGATTATTACACTATGAAGACCTTAAGAACAAGGAAAGACAGCAAGTGACTAATTATTGAGCTCTAAGAAACCTTATTACATTTCTCCCGCTATACACCGCAAAATTTCGAGGATGAAATTTTTCTAACGGGGGTAGTTTGTAATATCCCAGAGAGCTGTCTACTCGAGAACTTGGCTTAGTGAAAAATGCTAATAATAATAAGTTTCTTTTTCTAATAGAAACTTATCATAGTGGGTGAAGAATTTCAAACTATTAATCTAGTTGCCAGATTAATTAAATTAAGTGTCAATGTGTAAATCAATATTAATAAAGCATATATGGTTGCAGGGAGCTATTATTTATTAAATCGTGGTGAGATAAGATAATTAATTTAAGTACCTGATATTTATGCAATTTAGATTCCCGATATTTGCTAACGTGTTGCCTTTTATTTTACGTAGCGGATATTCGCAAGGGAGTTTATTTTTTATAAGCCCCCAGTGAATTTTGAAAGTTTATGCATTCCAGGGAATTTTATTGTCAAACTGCTTAAGCCCAAATCCTATTTTAAGAAACAGTACAAATCTGAATTTTACGAGAGATGTTAGAGCCATTTGTAGTTTGATTTGAATTTAGGTTTCTTCATAAAATATGTCCTTGCCATGTCTAGTTGTGATCTGGAAAGTTTGGATTCGATCCAAACCATATAGGTATGCCTTTCGTCCATCCTAATTAACCTACCCAAAACTATCTGTTTCAATTAGTCAACTTTGAGCTCATGTATCTCTTGATGCATCGGGTATCTCTTGAGTCTTCTCGAAAGGAAAGTGTAGTTCTTGTTACAAGGTTTCGAATAGGGTCTCTCTCCGTTTTGGTATTTTGAGTCAAAAGTTACGAGCCTCGTAAGATACCGTCGTTAAGTTAATCGGAAATTTTGAATAAGATTCTAAATGTCGATTCGAGTTGCTTACTTGGAGACCTTATATCTCGGAACCATTGTTCTTTTGAACGATTTCTTCTTAGAAACTTGTAGTACATGTTTAGAGGTTTCCAGAATGTGTCTTTGTGCGACCATACGTATTTTGAGTCGAGAGTTATGAATCGTCAAGGTATGTCACTTGAACAGCTTTGCTGAAGGTTAAATACTTCAAATTTGGCTAAGTATTGGAACTCACCTATGTGAAATTTGTCTTATGTGACTAACATGCTAATAATTGATGTATTCACACATGTTATGTCACAAGCATGTTAGAACATTAATAAGACACGAAGAATGATAAAACAACAAAACATGGTATTTTTACCGAAGCATGCCTTAACTAAAAATACTGGACTACATGCTATTACATGATCAATTAATTGCTATCATGTCATGACATGCACTAAAGGAGAAATATGGGTTCTAAGACCTGATGGATATTTCTACTCCAAAATCTTAAGACCGGGAATAGATATGCTAAGCCTAGGACTTTGATTCCAAGAAATCGTTATTAGTAAATGTATTTAAGAACTAGATTTATTTTGTAGGATTGGTTAAGGTCCATCGAGGATAACCCGGTGGATGCGTCTGAGTAAAATGAGCAGTTAGTGCGACTTCGGTGTGGTGGGATCTATTTTACGCAATCTATTTGGGTTATTAAGCCCCAATATGTTTATTGAAATTGAGAAATGCATCTTGTTTTATGCTCATTGCTTTGTGCTGACCTTGGAGCGGTTTAACCACTACGGCTCGACCGGGAGTAGTTTGCGATCGTGCCTCGAGCTAAGTCTTGGTGAGGTAGTGTACACGGAAGTCCAATCAGGTAAATTCGCCGAGTTCCCCGGTTTAGGCGATGTTGACCATTAGCGGAGCGTTGTTTCCCTATGGTCGATGGGTATACGAGATGCGATGAGCTATGATGATCGATTGTGCCTACGAGCTCGCTTTCGAAAACTATGTTTTGCATATATAGGGATAAATTATTTTACTTTTAAAACCTCCCTATTATATGTGGTTTAGCATGCACTTTTCTCAACTGCTTATGAACTGTTCTTTATTAAAATGGGGTACTCGATCCCACTGAGTACGCTAGCATCATCCCAAAATCTTTTCAAATGATTTTAGGTCGAGGAGCTGGCATGGCAGAGTGAGACAGCGACATCAGTACCTAGACATTGACTTGTCAAGTATGTTATGCATTTTGAAAATCTACCCTCCACTATATTCGTGAGACTGTGGACATGGCCATTGACTACGCCAAGTGTCTACTTTTTGCCTTAAGGCTGCATTACCAAAAACGCATAGGCCCCATTCTCTGGGATGTTATTTGCATCACCCTGATTTTATGTCAATATTTTGAATAATTTTCTTTTTATTTGAGTTAATTTCCTTTTAACCTTTCTACTTGCTAGATCTCGTCTTAGGAGTGTTGTTTGTAATCGATTTATGTTACAATATTTCAATATATATATATAACTACATATATCGAGTTTCATCATTTTCCTTTTCTTCTTCTCTTATTTTTAACCGTGATATCCCTCCATCCCAAGCGTAATGGTGGGTGGGATATTAAAAATGGTATCGAGCTAGCATAAATAAGCGGGTGTCGAGCGAACTAGAAGTGTGGGGAACAAAAATTCTAGGAGGCATTATTTGTTTTGTCTTCCTAGTCTTCGACACAAGAAAAGGAATTTTCTAAAATCGACTTGATTCTTGAATAATCCACATCACTACGCTTCATTGTAACACAGATTCCCTTTTCGTGGAAAAGGCGCGGTGAGCATCCTAATGACCGGTAGACTTGAACCTTGTTCCTTCTTGAAGGACGGTCGATCGTTTGTCGTCTCTCTCTTCCATCTTTGCCTCCGAAAGGTATGTTTCGAACCGATGGATTCCAAATTAATTTTCAAATGAAATGAAGTGAATGTTTCATGAAAAAGCTATGTACGTAATTGGAGTGAAAATTTTGAAAATGTTTGAGATAGGAAAATGGTTCAATTGTTAATGGTGGGTTGAGAAAATACCTTCATGTTGATATGATATCATGGAATGATCAGAATGGGATGAAGGAGCCCATGAGACCGGAGTGGATCCCAAATGAGATACTAATAACATGTGAAGTGGTAACAGAAAGAACAAAGAAACACGGCTAAGTAGAGTTTCTTATTGACTCTACCCTCGGGGTGATCAAGTTAAGTTTGGACCTCGAATTTAGAAATAAAATCTCACGAGTAATCATGGACAATATGTCAAGTCGATAAGTAAGAACTGCTAGAATTTAAGGAGTCCTACTAAGATGAGAACTTTCGAGATGCATAGGTTACGAGAACCTAAATTTTCTTATGTTCTTTTATGTTATTGTTCTCTTCAACATTGTTTGACTTTCTAGGATTTCATTTTAAGCACTCAACTAGAATTATGCTTTGTGGATGGCAGGACACTTTTATTTCCTTAGAGACTACACTATGAGTCTCGTCACTAGATGAGAATTAGCCCGAGAAGGATGGTTTACCAAAACATAAAGTTGCAATAAAGATGATCCTCGAGTTACCAACTAAACGGAGGTGAGTGAGAAGATAAGATGATTTAGGCTCACACTATATTCGAATTGTTAGCTTCCATTAGTCTCCTTCTATAACACGGGATTAGTGCATCACCTGAGATTGAGCACCCAAAACTCTTATACACCACGTCAATTATTGACGTCAGAGTCCACAGATTTTTCGAACCATCTCGACTATCTAGTTGTCGCAACTACCATTAGTCCGTAACTAGAAACCTCATTACGAATAACCACAACTACGATTCACAGTTCATGCAAAACACCTTGTAAACTCCTAACCGAGCGATGTAGGTGCCTCAGATTCGACACGGTTCCTAGAAAACCTAGATTTGTTGACATCTCTGACCGACACTCCGTAGTTTCCAGCCAATTGTTTCGATTCTGCTCATGTAGATCGTAAAATTTTCACGTTCAGTACACCATACTCATAACTGCTAACCTACATCCCGATCGTCAACTCCAGAACTGCAAACAAAGAAGTGGTCACCACACCAAGTATCCTAACCCGATGATCTCGATCGAATATAACTATGTCAACTTTGAGCTCATGTATCTCTTGATGCATCGGGTATCTACTAAGTCTTTCTGAAAGGAAAGTGTAGTTCTTGTTACAAGGTTTCCAGAATAGGGTCTCTCTCCCGTTTTGGTATTTTGAGTCAAAAGTTACGAGCCTCCTAAGATACTTCGTCGTTAAGCCAAATCTGGAAATTTTGAATAAGATTCTAAATGTCAGATTCGAGTTGCTTACTTGGAGACCTTATATCTCCCGAACCATTGTTCTTTTGAACCATATTTCTTCTTAGAACTTGTAGTACATGTTTAGAGGTTTCCAGAATGTGTCTTTGTGCGACCATACGTATTTTGAGTCGATAGTTATGAATCGTCAAGGTATGTCACTTGAACAGCTTTGCTGAAGGTTAAATACTTCAAATTTGGCTAAGTATTGGAACTCACCTATGTGAAATATGTCTTATGTGACTAACATGCTAATAATTGATGTATTCACACATGTTATGTCACAAGCATGTTAGAACATTAATAAGACACGAAGAATGATAAAACAACAAAACATGATAATTTTACCGAAGCATGCCTTAACTAAAAATACTGGACTACATGCTATTACATGATCAATTAACTGCTATCATGTCATTACATGCACTAAAGGAGAAATATGGGTTCTAAGACCTGATGGATATTTCAACTCCAAAATCTTAAGACCGGGAATAGATATGCTAAGCCTAGGACTTTGATTCCAAGAAATCGTTATCAGTAAATGTATTTAAGAACTAGATTTATTTTGTAGGATTGGTTAAGGTCCATCAAGGGATAACCAGTGGATGCGTGCGAGTAAAATGAACAGTTGGTACCACTTCGGTGACAGGTGGGATCTATTTTTTGCAATCTATTTCGGGTTATTAAGCCCCAAGATGTTTATTGAAATTGAGAAATGCATGCTGTTTTTATGATCATTGTTTTGTGCTGACCTTGGAGCGGTTTAACCACTACGGCTTCGACCGGGAGTAGTTTACGATCGTGCCTCGAGCTAAGTACTGGCTGAGGTAGTGTACACAGAAGTCCAATCTGGGTAAATTCGGCCGAGTTCCCCAGTTTAGGCGATGTTGACCATTAGCGGAACGTTGTTTCCCCCAAGCGGAACGTTGTTTCCCTCTATGGTCCGATGGGTAGCATGAATCGATGAGCTATGACGATCGATTTTGCACTACGAGCTCGCTCGGAAAACTATGTTTTGCATATATAGGGATAAATTATTTTACTTTTAAAACCTCCCTATTATATGTGGTTTAGCATGCACTTTTCTCACCTGCTTATGAACCGTTCTTTATTAAAATAGGGTGCCGATCCCATCGAGTACGCTAGTACTCATCCCAAAATCTTTTCAAATGTTTTTAGGTCGGGAGGTGGCATGGCAGAGGTGAGACAATGACATCGATACTAGACATTGACTTGTCAAGTATGTTATGCTTTTGAAAATCTACCTCCACTATATTCGTGAGGCTGTGGACACGGGCATTGACTCGCCAAGTGTCTACTTTTGCCTTCAAGCCGCATTGCAAAAACGATAGGCCCCATTCTACGGGATGTCATTTGCATCCCCCGATTTTATGTCAATATTTTGAATAATTTTCTTTTCATTTGAGTTAATTTCCTTTAACCTTTCTACTTGCTAGGATCTCGTCTTAGGAGTGTTGTTTGTAAGCGATTTATGTTACAATATTTCAATATATATATATATATATATATATATACATATAACTACATATATCGAGTTTCATCATTTTCCTTTTCTCTTCTTCTCTTATTTTTAACGTGATATCCCTCCATCCCAAGCGCATGGTGGGTGGGATATTACGATAATGTAGGCCCATTGGTTAAGGTAGGGTGATATATGGCTAAGTGACTCAAATACTATTCCAAGCAACCCCATTTATACTTTCAATTCATATGGACTTTGTCCATTTCCCTTTTTTTCTTTCCAACATGCTAAATCCACATTCATTAAACTTAAAATACCTATATTTTAATGAAAATCCCTTTATGCTCACATTACTTATATTATTTTTCTTTTTCTTCTTTTTAATAGAGCTTATAGGGTCAATTCTTTTCCATAGATGTACCATTCTTTTCCACACAGGTACCATTCTTTTCAACACAGGTATCATTCTTTTCAACACAGGTACCATTCTTTTCCATAGAGGTACCTCTCTATCTTTTAACCCGACGTAATACATCAAATTAAATTTACCCCCCTTGATTCCCATATTCATTCTCACCTCCTATCATCCGGTTAACAAAATAATAAAGTCTAATAAAGGCTCATAAGAAGGTGACAAATGATAAATATCATTTGGTTAGTGTATGGGTAAATTCGTTGTTCACAAAGATGGTCTTTTATCATTTCCATATTCGAAACACATATTGCAGCCTCGACACAGAAAACACGGCAAGTTCTAGAAGATGATTACACACATGATATCACACATTTGAAAGAAACTGTAATATGATGTTTATACAGTGAAGCTCAAGTCTCACGGTTTAAACAAATGGTGAAAAACAACAAGCTAAGCAATCTCAAGTCATCCATGCGTCGTTTTCTAACACATCATGTGCACCATCAACGTATTTTTCAGAAAATTTCTATCATCATTGGCCACATAGGTTAACACTTTTCACTTAAGCTCGTTGATCAATAGACACAAAAACAAAAACAAAAACAAAAGACAAAAAAGCACCAAAACATAAAAACTTTACAAGACAACGCAAAAACATAAAAAGGACTCTCAATAAATCAAACTCGTCTACTCCCCCCAAACTTATAGTGAAATATAGAGCAATAAGGTTTGCAGAAAAGAGTGGTTGTGAGAGAGACCTTACCTCATATGTCGCTACCCTGACAACGGCGCCAAAATTTGATCGCTATAATTTCTACCAAAATAATGATAGTAAAAACAGCAAGTATTATATCGTATCAACAGAGACTGATAATCGAAAACACAGTGAATAATTAACACAGAATCTTGATTATTATCCAGGCAACAATATCAAGAGATGAGATGATCAAACTAGACTTAAATAAAATAGGAATGAACTTAGATATAAAAGACTGACCCTAGGGATGTATTTAACCTAACCAGATTTACACAATTCACCTATTAATCTGTTTACCAATTTAATCCAGTCAAAGATGAAAGATCACATAAGTAACCATCAATTTCAGTTACGACAATTGTGGATGTAGATTACTAATTATCCTATTACTGTTACGTCTCAAGGTGGAAACTAGTAACTCCAAAAAGCTCACAAAGAATATGCTTCCTACGGATGTTCCTATCTCATTTATGACTCAAGGCTTACCCGTATTGTGCATTCAAGATCGATTGACAACTAAAACTGTTAAGTATTTAATTGACAACTAGATATGCATTAAAGTTGATCAGAAATTAACACATAGGATTAAGTTCCATGAATCACAAATTTATGACGGAAGGCAAAGCAGGATCAACAGATAAATCATATGAATCTAGTCAGACATACAAGCCCTATGATCAATACGAAAATTAGCTACTCATAATTGAAATAACAAAACAAGAATTAAATAAATTGAACATAAACTAAATTGAAACAAATAAACCGTATGAATCCACGATGCGGAATGTAACAACTTCGATCCGTAAATAAACTGATAGCTTGCAGGAATCTAAAGTCTGGAATGTAAATAATCTAAAGCTGTACTATGAAATTGAAAAACAAGAATGAAAACAAACTAAAAACTAGGTTAAAATGTATGGAAAGAGATGGGGGCGCCAAAGGATGTCTAGGGATATATGTAGGCAATCGGCTAAAACCTTAATTCGAGCCAGGCCGCATCGCCTAGTGGCTGGGCTCGGGGTTGCAAGCCTAATCGCTAGCCTTGAGACAGAAGCTTTTCGGGCTGAAATCGCGGCCACCCTCGCGACCGCTAGGGTGGTCGCTAGCTTGTGCGCGACTTCGCTGTTTCGCTCCGTTCTCTCGCGTCCGAACTCCGAATTACGATTCGTTTGTACCTATGGACTCCTATCGAGATGCTCTTTAACATTATAAAATTTTCACATCCATACTTGTCATATACATTTCATCCTATTTAACATCATTTTAAATAGTTATTCTTCGCGCGAGCTCGCGACCGGGCTAGCGGCCGCTTGGTTTGCCTTGCGGCCGAGCTAGCGATCGTTAGCTCGATCGTTAGTCTTCAGACATTAGCTTTTTCGGAATATCTCATGGGCAGGCTCGTGGTCACGTATTTTTGCCTAGCGACCAGCCAAGCGGTCGCTAGGTCGATCGCTAGTTTATGTCCAGAGTGTTTCCACCCGAGCTCTCAGCCGGGCTAGCAGCCGTTAGGGTGGCCGCTAGCCTCTGTTCCTTTCTGTCTTTGGTTCGTGCTTCACTTCATGCTTCGATTATCATCTTAAGAGCCTACAAAACACCACAGAGGAACCCAAGAGCTGTATCTTTCAAAAATAGCTAAAAGCATTAAATTGACTACATAAACGTACTTAAACTGGATTAGGGTTTTCGGCCCATTGCCTATATATACCCCTAAGCTGCATTGGCAGCTCCTCTCCGCTCTCTACACATTTTTTACTCAGTTTTTAGCATACTTTTGTCATTATTTCTTTCTAGCTTTGATTATTATTCATCTAGGTTTTAGATTATCATTGTTCTACGTTTGATTCACGCTTTGAAATCGCTTTGGAACGATTTTGCCCGAAGGAATTCAGATTTTCTCCGTTTACTTCTCGGGTTTGGATTCGAACCCTAGATTGTTCTTCAGACGCTACATTACGGGTTTAATCTATTCAATTCTTATTTTTATGATTCATTCGTATTTTATTTCAATTTATATGTCTAGCTAAATTTCTATTCTAATCCTAGGGTTTGTATGATTCCATCCTGATCGAGCTAAAAACACACTCAAATTTACTCGCAATCGCATGAGGTAATTGTAGCCTGATAAGTTAACCCAAGTCGTCTCTCAAGGAAAACTTAATAGGGCTATTGTTCGTGTCGCGCACAGAAAGCGATTAAATCCTAAACATTCTAATACCAACAAGGGTTTGAAACATACGGGAATTGAAATACGGAAAATAAACAACAATCCTAAGCTAGGGGTTGTCAATCCCGAGCTAAACTAATAAAGCATTAAATCTAAACCAGAGGTTGTCAATCCCTAGTTGAACTATGGAAGCAATAAAACGAAAGCAATAAACGAAAGTAATAGCAATCCAATTCATAGGGTTTGTCAAGCCCTAATCTAAATCTAATTGCAAATAAACCATAAATATCAATCATCCAACAAGAACATAAATTAATCGAAAGCAGGAAATCATTAAGCAATGTAAATCAAAGAAATATAAAAATCCAAAAGCATAACACGAACAATCCAATAACATAAGTCTACAGCATGAATCGAATGACCAATGTTTCAATAGAAGAAATAAAAACAGAAAATTAAATTAAAAATTATCTCTGTGTCGTCGCCTGAAACTCCGGGAAGAAACTTGAAGAACAGCGTCGCATGGAGAAAAGAATTGGCGAGAGGCGCCGCGGAAGAGAACTGAGGACCAAAAATCAGAACTCTGAACTTTAACCTAAGCGCGTATATTTATATTAATGAGAGTGAGCGCCAGTTGGAAGTGAGCGCAGGTTGAGAAAACACTCTGTAATGAAAGTGAGCGCTGGCTTAGGGTGAGCGCCGGTGTGGAAATCATTCTGCCTCACAAATGAGCGCCGGCTCAAAGCGAGCGCGCGAGGGAATTGGTTAAACGCGCGTTGAGGTGGAACGCCGGATGAAACGCTGGGCGTTGGAATGGCAACCCACGCGGGAGAAGGCGGCCGGTGAGTCGCGAGCACCGGATCGGGTGCGTGTGGGTGAGCGCCGGTTGGTGTCCAGCCGGACGAGGTGGATGGGCGCTGGGCTTGGCAACGCCGGATGGAGGCGGAATGGGCGCTGGGCGCGGGTGATCTTGTGGAGAGGCCGCTCTCCAACGCCGGACGAGAGCATCTTTGGAGCGGACGGGTCCGGGTGATCGTCAATGTCTGTGGCGGAGGTGAGCGCTGGACGTGAGCACCGGGTGTGCGGGGCGCGAGAGTGAGAGCGCCGAGGTTGGGAGAGCGCGGGGAAGGGCAAGGCTCAGCGCCGGATGACACGGGCGCTGGACGAGCGGGAGAACGTCGGCTGAGCTTTGAACGCGCGATGGAAATTGGAAGAGCACGCACGTTCTTCACAGCGCCGGTTGGAGGTGCGGCGGGTGATGCGCGCGCGAGGACCCCGCGCGAGATGTGCGGAGATGGGCGCTGGGCGCGAGGGTGCTGACCGTGCGACGGGGGTGCCCGTGCGTGACTTTGATGATTCGTCCCGTTCTCCCTCGTCTTTACTCCGAATTGCAATCCGTTTGCGCCTACGGACTCCTATCGAAAAGCTCTTCATTATACTTAATCCTTGGCAGACCCATTTTATACTATTTAATACCATTTTCCTACAAAACATCAAAACAAACCAAGTAAGTCTGAATCGATAAATAATAATCAAATCAACGACATAAATAAGATAAACAACAGAAAACGACAAGTAAAACAATACCAATAATAAGCACAAATTCATACCAAACACATCCTAAGTGTCGTGATTCCTGCTAGTTGCTATTTACCTTCCTGGCATTGATTTGTGATTCTTGTAATTTAGATTCCTGCAAGTTTCAGATGTATTTACGGATTCAAGTTGCTATAATTGTCAATCGTGAAATCCTACGATTTTATTTATCTATTTCAGTTATTATTATATTTATTTAATCATTGCTTTGTTATTTTCATTATGAGTAACTAATTTTCGTATTCATCATAGGGTTTGTATGTCTGACTAGATTCGTATGATTTATCTGTTGATATTGTCTTGCCTTCCGTCATAGATTTGTGATTCATGGAACTTAATCCTATGTGTTAATTTCTAATCAACTTTAATGCATATCTAGTTGCCAATTGAATACTTAACAGTTTTAGTTGTCAATCGATCTTGAATGCACAATACGGGTAAGTCTTGAGTCGTAACTGAGATAGGAACATCCGTAGGAAGCATATTCTTTGTGAGCTTTTTGGAGTTACTAGTTTCCACTTTGAGACGTAACAGTAATAGGTGAATTAGTAATCTACATCCACAATTGTCGTAACTGAAATTGATGGTAACTTATGTGATCTTTCATCTTTGACTAGATTAAATTGGTAAACATATTAATAGGTGAATTGTGTGAATCTGGTTAGGTTAAATACATCCATAGGGTCAGTCTTTTATATCTGAGTTTATTCCTATTTTGTTTAAGTCTAGTTCAATCATCATCTCTCTTTATATTTGTTGCCTGGATAATAATCAAGGTTCTGTGTTAATTATTCATTGTGTTTTCGATTATCAGTCTCTGTGTATACGATATAATACTTGCTGTTTTTACTATCATTTAGTTTGGTAGAAAATATAGCGATCATCGACCCATGGACATACATCGAGGCGATACAAGACACAGATACAAGATCATGGCGCACCGCTATGGACTTAGAAATTGAATCCATAACAACTATGGATGAATACGAGAAAACACCTTTACTAGATGGCAAGAAATCCATAGTAGTAAATGGGTATACAAGAGGAAGAGGGATTCTAATGGAGAGGTTTCGGCTTTTAAAGCCAGGCTTGTGGTGAAAGGGTACACTCAGATTGAGGGCATCGATTTCGATGAAACCTTTTCGCTTGTAGTAATGCTCCAGTCCAATAGAATTCTTCTGGCCATAGCAGCTCACCTAAGCCTTGAGGTTTGACAAATGGATGTGAAAATCGCTTTTCTAAACGGTTACCTTGAAAAAGGTAGAGACATCTATATGCAACAACCCGAAGGTTATGTGGTGAAGGGTGAAGAGCATCTAGTATGGAAGCCTAAGAAGTCCATTTATGGACTTAAGCAAGCTTCCCGATCATGGAACTTACGCTTTGACGACGCGATAAAGTCCTATGGATTTACCCAGTTGCCTAGCGAGAGTTGTGTGTATCGTTTGGATGTCAACGGTGATGTGGTATTTCTTGCACTTTACGTAGATGACATCCTTCTACTTAGCAACAACGTGAAGCTGTTATCAGACGTAAAGAGTTGGTTATCCGATCAGTTTCAAATGAAAGACTTAGAAGATGCAGCGTACATTCTTGGGATCAAGGTTTACCGAGATCGCAAGAGAAAAATGTTGAGCTTATCTCAGGCGTCTTACATTGATACTGTGATTACTCGTTTTAGTATGCAGACCACCAAGAAGGGATTGCTACCCTTCAGACATGGTGTTCCTTTATCTAAGGAGCAGTCACCTATGACTGCAAAGGAGATAGAGGAAATGAGACAAGTTTCTTACGCTTTCGCCGAACGAAGTCTCATGTATGCAATGCTATGTACGAGACCAGATATCTGCTATGTGGTAGTCATAGTAGCTAGATATCAGTCTAACCCTGGACAAGCTCATTGGATTGCGGTAAAGCATATACTCAAGTACCTGAAAAGGACTCGAGATTATAGGCTAGTTTACCAAGCATATAGTCTAATGCCTTTGGGTTATTCAAACTCGGATTTCCAAGCTGACCGTGATGAGAAAAAGTCAACCTCAAGCTATGTATTTACCTTGGGAGGAGGAGCCGTATCTTGACGGAGTGCAAAGTAGCGATGCATTGTGGACTCTACCATGGAAGCCGAATATGTAGCCGCTTCGGAGGATGCTAAGGAAGTGGTATGGTTCAAGAACTACCTCATGGATCTAGATGTGGTACCTTGTTTGCCCAATAGTATCATAGTGTATTGTGATAACTCGGGTGCAGTGGCAAACTCGAAGGAACCACAGACCCACAAGGCGACCAAACACAAAGAGAGAAAGTATCATGTCATATGAGATATCGTTAGACGAGGAGACGTGCTGATTGAGAAGATTGGTACTGCGGATAACCTAGTTAACCCATTCACGAAGAGCCTGCTGCAAAAAGTCTACGGCGAGCATGTTCGAGGACTTGGATTGCGCAAGATGGCCCCCACTTAGAAAGGAAACTTTTGTAGAAGTGGGTGAAGCAAAGTGATGGTGTTGTTTGTTATAGCTAGTAGAGAGACACATTGTACATTGAAAGTTTACTTTAGTATAAGTGGAAAATTGTTGGATTTGTATACTGGAAGCAATTTTGGTTGAGCTTGTGTAAAATGATTCCTGTTACCATTATTACAATATCATATCTGAATTGTTTACTTGATTGTATATGTATGTCCTTTTATCTCATATATAAGTTAGATCATACAGTGTGTAGAAGATCACAAAAGTCTATATGATTGGTCAAGTTTAATGAGATATAAATAGGATCACAGTTGAGATAACATAAGGACGAGTTGTCGGTATAGGATGCGGTATAGATAAGAAGTGACTTCACTTGGTTGCTTGTCTATACTGTTACGTCTCTGACATATTGATGGATCACGGTGAGATGAGTTCTTCTATCTGACCATCGTGAAGAATTTAGATCTCGGTGACTTTACGTTGATTTAAACCTCGATAAGTTTTTAGGTGAGTATGAGTTGTTGACCATCACTTTGACTTGTCATGGGTGAGGGTTACATGAGATAACCCAATATTTTCCGCATCTTGGGTGTGGATAGTGCTTGTATGTCATGCTAGTTTCCGTATCGAGTCACCGTATCCGTTTAGGATGATGACGTCCCCTTAAGGAGCTCAAAAGGTTTATTGTACTAAACCCTGCAGGTTTAGTTGTCTCAAGTACAATAATAATGTTGAGTGGTACTACTTAAGGAATTAAAGAGATTAATTATTTTAAGTGCTATAAATAATTAATGGACATGCGATATCTTAAATACATGGATTCGTGAAGTCTAAGTGCAAGCCCGACTTAACTTCGAAAATGAAGGGTAAGTCAGCATTTATTCTCTAGTGGCATGAAATTAATTTATGTTCTGGGCTGAACATAAGATAATTAATTTATTTGAGGCCCATCTTTATTCCTTGCATTTGATCCCTAGGCTGGCCAATCAAGGTCTGGAACTGCTCAAATCCGTCCACCTCATATGAATCCCTTTGGGATTACATTGCGTCTCTCTATCTGAAAAGATATTATTATATTTATTAGATATGCAGAGATCTTATCCTAATAGGATTCTAGAGTTGCATTATAAATATAAGGTGAGAGAAAATCAGTGTATCCTAATGCAAAAGAGATTTTCGAAAATTATAGTGAGATCATTATGATTTTTGAAATTTCCAAATGTGAGGAAGAAAGCGAATTTTTGTAGTACTCTCCATAGATTGCTCTCACTCAGCATTGGAGTTTAGGCGAACGGGATACAGTCCAGAAGATCAAAGCACGAGTCTTGATCTGATTCTTTATCCGACAAATTTGTAGGTAAACACGAGGAAACACCAATGTGTTGCAATTAATTATATAGGTGCATGCTAGGTATATAATCAATGTATGGTGAATTAAACATCCAAGATAGATTCCCGGGAGAGGGTCAAAATCAGATTTCCCTGCACTCCTTCCATGGACGTCGTGAATCGCCGAGAAAATCTTTCAAAGACACAACACCAGAATCGGTCGAGCAAACATTTCAACAACACGGTTACATAGTGTACACGTTAACCCTGCTAGGAATTCTCCAAGTAGTATAGGATCCGAATTGATTAAACTTACGTTGACGAACCAACACTGATAGGATCCTTACATAAAACATTAATACTTTGGGCAGGTAACTAAATAATAGCAGTTTATCATCATTTTCTCAAAAGAAAGCATCATAAATAAAACATTTATAATTTCATTTTATCCTTGAGAAGAAAAGGCCCACCTGGTACAATCTCCTTCTCAAACGAATCTCTTTCCTTTTACTTCAGTGCTTACTTTCGTGCTCCACCTTTATGTAAGAAACTAATTTAGTACGTCTGTTGTATCTTTGAAAATCATCAAAAATTAATGGAACTCGATAGTTTTTTAAATCTTATCAAGATTGATTAACTAAATAAGGTCCTTCTCAGGTTTTTGTATCTTTAACCAATTTGGTTCATATTTTCATTGGAAATTCTAACTTATAAACTCTCGTTTTTAACTGAGACGAAATATTGCTTCAGACCTCATACTAATAAATTAGGTCAATCGTTTGAACTTGTATTAACTATTTTTCGATAAAATGATTTCAATTATGAAATTAATTCTTATAAAATAGATATTGTTATATCTCTGATTTGTCTCACACGTCCTAGTTTATCTATTAAGAGAAACTCATTTTTACACTAGGCGTAAAATGTAACTCTGTGCGTTAAACATAACTCTACTCACGCACTAACATGCTTCATACATTCATACTTTAATCAGGTCATTTCAACTTCAAACAAATTCATTTTCAAAATTCATCTTTAGAACAATTAACTTGCATATTTACTCTAATTCTAATTTATTACTTATCATACTACAATAAATCTCATAATTTCACTTTAACATTCAATCATGCCCAACTATATATATATATATATATGTGTGTGTGTATGCATAACACTTTATAATTCAAATTTCTACGTCACTTAGCAAAACGTCTCAACGTAAAAATACTATATCTCATTTTAAAAATCACATAAATTCATAGCATATCTTATACATTTTCATGGGCCTAAATATTTGATTACAATTAATAAAATAAATTTGAAACTCTAAAACCTCTAACTTAATACTTTTCGAAATTTTTGGAAAAAATATCAAAATATTTCCATAAATTCATATAAATTCACATAACACTCGATATTAATGTAAGATCATTAATATATAATAACATCAGACATAGTAAAATTTGACATCAAAACCCTTCATCCTATAGTTTTCGAAAATTTTGAAAGATACCTAAACAATTTTCAAAAATATTAATTAATTCACACTATACATTATTATCATCATACATCAACAATATACACTAATATCCATCATACACAAATTATACCTTAATATTTCATGCACTAAGATTTTGAATTTTTTTTAAATAATTTCCAACATTTTCCAAAAATTATGAATTAATTCATACATGCTTAAACAATACTCACTATTATTAATTCATGCTAAAAAAAACTATCAAAAATCATGATCACCTCCATATAAACCTCATATATCTCAATTATAATAAGAAAAAATTTAACATGTTCAACTTTATACCAAAATCATAATACATACTCACAATTATCATATAAACATATTTAATTAACAACCTAAACATTTACCAAAATTTCTCAAATTTCTCATGAAATAACCAAAGCATATAACTCCCTTTTTCTTGGATGAATTTCTCATATTTTTGTATATCTAAGTAGCTTAGATAATTTCTAACCTTTTAATCGGAGTTGATCGACGAAGAAATCGATTTTTCTAACTTGAAATTCAAGAGAAAATGGAAGAACACTTTGCCTATTTGTTTCTCTAAGTTTTTGGTGGTTTAGGGAAAATGAGGTAGAAAATTCATCCACTCGATGATATATCCTTTTCATTCATTTTTTTTTTAAATCTTCTTTAGTCAACATAAGATAATTATCTTATCTCATAAAAATGAACACCTTTCACTAACAAATAAAAATAAAATATCTTATCTTATCATCAAAATAAATATCTTATCTTATCATCAAAATAAATACCTTTCACTATCAAACAAGAATAAAATATATTTCTACCTTTCACTATCAAATAAAAATAAAAAATCTTTCTTTATTCAACAAAATACATATCTTATCTCATCATTTTTTTCTCTTTTGCTTCCCCCTTTTGTTTATTTCAAAAATAATGAAATAAAATAACACATGTCTCCATTTTTTTTTCATTTTAATAATATAATATACTATAGATATTAAGTGATGATATAGATCATGAAAAAAAAAAAGAACAATACTATATCTCCAAGTGATAATATTAACCATCATAATAAAAAGAAATTATTTGTCCAATCCCCCTTTCTTTAATATATAAAAATATTGTAAAAAATGAATATATAAAAAAATGCCTTTGTTTCTTAAAACATTAATAGAACTTTCAAGATTTAAAAACACTTTATACTTTACACTATAAGTTTTGAGTCATGTAAATACATTAATAAGAAAGTCGTACTCACTTTATTTTTTCTTCGTTAATATATAATTAAATTCTAAACTTCGTCGCTTAGAAATAATGTAAGATTAATTATCGAAAATTAATCATCGTTGGAAAATCGCTCTCATAAGGAATAACATATATATTCCTTGTTTTACTAATTGCTTAAAGTTATAATATAAAACTTCTCACATTATGGATAATTGAAATTGAGCTTCGATAAATTACTATTCTGACTATCGAAACAAAAACCCTAATTAACGACTTGATTTTATCATAACCTAGCTTTAAATTATCACGATATTACATTTTTGGTCTAAAAAAGCATTTATGATATTCTACTCTTGATTTGGATTCATTCAGCAAAAACAGATAACAAAAAGAGCAAAGACTCTGAAATTCTATGACTCTTGACTCAAGACTTCTATAAACACATATCTACTATCTCAAGACTCTGTAAATCTAAATCTTCTAATTCTAAGCAAGATCTAAGAATTATATCTCAGATTCTATTTCGGGTTCTATCTTCTCGACTCAAAATTTAATATAAAAGCTTCTAGCTTAAACAACTCTTTCTTAAGGATGCAATACACTTCTTATAAGCTCTTAGCCATGAGCTAATCTCTGCTATAGTAGTACGGGGTATACAGCATGAAAATTGAAACATAATAAATATGCAAATCTAGGAATATAGTCAAACAAGTCGTGTTGAAAAAGGATAACACGGGGATCTACTTCATTTAGAAACTAAAAGCAACAGGATATATCCCGACAAGCAAAAACTCACAAAAAACGGTGGAGGGGGAGGAATTTTCGAAAAGGGTGATGTATCTCAAGGTTTGAAGAGGTTGAGGATGTGGTGTTGATGGTATAAGCTGAGGAGTGGGAACGGGTAGGCTCAGGCTCGGGTTAGGGTTCAGGTTCCTCGAACACCAAGGTCCTGGAAATCTCAATAGTTATCATTCTTCTTCTCATCAGATGGGACACTTCCACTGGAGATTCTTCTTCTTTAGTGCTAGAGCTGGAGGAACTGAGGACTATCTTATTATTCTCTACTGAAATGACTTGCTTGCCCTTTCTATTAGGCACTGGTCTTTCAGCTCTCTTCCTCTATGCTCCTTCTTAAGTGATGATCTCTTTCATCTTCTTTCTCACTTGGACTTTTAGACCTATTGCCTGCCGGGCGGTTTCATCAAACTAGAGCCGTCTGTCCCTGCTGGGTACTAGCTTGTAGTTGTACCAGGTCACTTGTTTGCCCTTCATGGCTTCCAATATGATGGAGGACACTTTATATCCCAGTTTAATCATGTTCTCTCGTACGAAGGATTTATGATCTACTAGAAATAGGGAGATGAAGGCATTCTAACATCATATGTTGTATGGCTACAACTTGATTAAAGGACCCGAACAGTCCGTAGAAGCATCTGGCGCATCCACCCAAGTTCATTTGAGCGTCGCGGTGGTCGGAGCGTTGTCTTATAACATCTGGCGCATACCATCTTCCACAAACAAAGGATCTAACTCTTTGTGGATGAGTTTCCCCTTGTAGGGTAACTGAAAAAAAGTCATCAGACAGTCTGGACGATATTTATTTTGTACTACAGATATTCATAGGTGGATTCTTCTTGGACTGCGACGGTGATGCATGGTGCCAAAAACATCGTTGGTCGTCTTGTCGTGGTGGAGGGTGGAATAGAATTCCACCACCTATTCGTCTATGTAGAAATGAGATAAGTGGTTTAGAAAATGCTTCCAACCCTGTAACCTGAACATGTCGAGGATCTCCAGAGTATCCTCATTGGTCACTTCTGAGAACGACATAGAGAGGTCGTGGTGTACTAGTGGTTATGCAAGTGGGGTCTTCTTCTTGGGTGCCGTTTTGATATCTGTATAGTCTTAGAGAGGATTTTTAGTGAAAAGAAAGATGATCACATAATTTGAAGGTTGAGGTAGTTTCAAATATGGAGTAATGGCAGGTTTTTACTTAGAACGTGTGAAAGTGATAATCAAATGAAGAAAGCATTTAAATAGGCTGATTTATCGCCGTTCATGCGCGTGTTGATTGAGGAATAAACATTTGATTTTCTACGCGCATCTTGAATTGATAAACAATGCTTTTACTTTTTTATGATCTAACTTTTGTATGAAATGAAGGGAAACGTATGCAATTAAGTAAACAATTCAATTAGGAGATCATAATAGTGGTAACAGAACATTGTATATAAATTCAACCAATTTGATTTCAGTATACAAATCTAACAATATATCCTTTTGTTTCGTTTATTAATGGGTGCAGATGAATGGTAGGTTTTGTGTTATGTTGAGATGAAGATGATTTAACAAGACTCGAAATTTATTCTGCGATGTAGCAAAGATTTTGTTGATTTGTATCTAATGTGTGTGCATTCGAAAGATCTGCAAAGGTGAAAAGATTTGATAGTAAATTCCATTGATTATGGTGGTTGAATATTTGGGAAGATGAAGATTTATTTTTTACATAGTTAACCTTCAGTCTTCAGAATTGATTGAGAATGGATGCTGATGTATTCGGTCGTGCTGGAAATTAGTATACAATCTTGACTGTAGATTTAATCTATTTTAATGGATATGATATATTCTTATTTCTTATACATAAAATTATTCTCACTATATATATATAGGGTTGGATCAGGTGAGAACTCACATTTTTTGAGAACTTGAGAACCATGTATATGACGTTGAAGATGATGCACAAAGCGGTATAATTAAAGTTGTGCATAACTAAAACTTTCTAAAATTGTTGCACAACAAAATAATTTTAGAAAGTTTTCGTATGTACAACTTTATACCGCTTTTGTGCATCATCTTCAACGCCTTATGCATGGTTCGCAGAGTTCAAAAGATGGTTCTCATTTGATCCACTCTATATATATATATATATATATATATAGATAGATGAGAGAGAGAGAGAGGAGGTTCAAATAAGAATCAATTTTAGCGTGAGAAGTAAGAACCACAAAAATTTGCTATGGATAAAATGAAGAGTGATGCTATTCTGTCATAATGTGGCTGGCCATAATCAACTTTATTAAATGAAAAAACCATTTATTTAATCATTAATTTTAATTTAATAATTTAATATTTTTCAAAATAGGTGGGAAAAGGTGTGTGGCCAGCCATAATATGGCCGCATAGCTTTATTGTAAAATGAATTCGCTGTAAAAGTTAATGCATATATATAAATATTTGGAATTGGCACGGAGAAAAAATCCTTTACTATATAATAATTAATATGTATAAACTATCTATTTATCAGTGTCTATTAAAAATATAAATATTTGGAATTGCCAAGGATAAAAAAAACCCTTCCTATATAATACTCCCTACGTTCCCCATTTGTCTTCCAAGTTTTTTCTTTTTGGGACGTCCCCCAATTTTCTTCCTATTCATTTATTGTAACTATCTTCCTAACTTATTACCCTGAATAATATCATTTATTTATACCTTTTACCATCCATGGTCCACCACTAGTTTCTCTTTCTTACTCTCAACAACACATTTATTTATACATTTTACCACATATGGTCACTACTAACTAATTTAATATTACACTAATGTGGAACATTTAATCCACTCACAATACATTCAACATCTTTTATTAAAACATGTGCCAAAGATTCCCAAAAATGAATTTAGGGAAGGGATGGAGTAATTTCTAATTTGGGAATATAAGTAATTATATATATAGTAGAAACCACAAGCACCAATTTCCAAGCCAGACCTTGTTAATAAATATTTTATTTATCAAATACATAGAATTGCAAAAGGTATATGCAGGGATGGGGCGAAGATAAACGGGGGCCCTGTGTAAAATTTTAAGATTAGATTATTTAGTAATGATTATGATAGATTCAACTTAATAAATCTAATAAATAATTATCAAAATAGGTGTACCGGGTAGTAATAATGAAACAATGATCTGGAGCAAAGAATCAAAATATCGCCTTAGGTAGTCGGATGACGCACTAATCACTGCAAAACAGAGTCGGGGGATCTCCGGATAGACGCTTCGACGCTTAAGTCAGTAATGTATTATGCATGCGTACCTGATACCTTCATGACCGAGGTATTTATAGACGTAGGTATGGTCTTAGTCAGAGTCAATTCTAATCCTTTTAGGAATAGGATATAAGCAGATCCTCCGAGACCTGCACCAAGTTTTTCACACCAGGTCTCTATCGATAAGGGCTAGATCCCTTCAGGAGACAGGACTCCTTTCATTCAACCATATTTGTTTAGTATGATTTTATGCTTATTCTTGGTATTTTTATGCATGCCGTTTTCCGTGGTTTGTTCTATTTCTACCGTTGTTTTGATTAGTATTTATCGATTCAGACTTATTTGGTTTGTTTTGAAGTTTTGTAGAAAACGACATTAAATAAGATGAAATAGATCTGACAAGAATGGATGTGAAAATTTTACAATGTTAAAGATCATCTCGATAAGAGTCATTAGGCTCAAATGAATTGTAATTCGGAGTTCGAACGAGAGAGAACAGAGCGAAACAACAAAGTCACGACAGTGCATGGCGCCACGCCGACCGACATCCAATGACTGGGTGCCACTATCCCAAGGCCGCCCATCTTCAACCAGACCTGCATCTCGTACCCCAATGCCAATCGCATCCCAGTACCGCCTCGGTCTCGACCCCACCCACCGCAGCATCGGTTGCATCCCCAATGCTGGCCGAAGCACCTCGCCTTGCCCCCCCACGGAACCTAGCATTGGCGATGTCCCTAGTGCCGGCCGAAGCACCTCGCCTATAGATTGGCAAGGAAAATTGAGACCACGATTCATAGGACCTTACGACATCCTATAAAGAATAGGCCCAGTTGCCTATAGATTGGCACTTCCGCTAAGTTTGGGAAATGTACATAATGTTTTTCACGTGTCTCAATTAAGAAAGTACGTATATGATCCAAAACACGTGATCCATCATGACGACGTGATCCTCAATCCAGACATGAGTTATGAAGAAGAACCTACGGCTATTTTAGATCGTAAGGTTCAACAACTAAGGAACAAGTCCATATCCCTAGTGAAAGTGCTATGGAGACATCATGGACAAGAAGATGCCACGTGGGAGCTTGATGATGCCATGAAGGAACGATACCCCAGACTTTTCTAAGGTATGCAAATTTCGGGACGAAATTTCTTTTAAGGGGGGTAGAATGTAATATCACGAAGTTTTAAAGCTTAATTACGATAATAAAAATCGTAAATTAGGGTTTCGTCTCGATAATTGAAATAGTTCTTCCGACCAACTTGTTCTTTTCAGTTGCTCGCAATAGTACGAGGTCCTTATAGAGCGGTAAGGTCGACCCAAGTCGAATCTCTCGAGGAAGGCTTAACAGGGCTATTGTTCTATGTCAAACAAAAAAACATAAAAGAAATACTAACGTCCTAAAATAAGGGGGTTGTCACGAAAAGGACGAAACCAGGAAATAAAATAAAGCAGGGAAAACGGATGCACTTGGACAACAAGAGGAAGACAGATACATGGAATTGGAGACGGCGTTCTAGGGTTAAAATCTATCTTCGCTATTAATGAATCAAAGACCAGCACACAATGAATAAAACACCCACGCCTCTCACCAAACGGTCAACACTAACTAATCTCTCGATTACGTCAACGTTAGACTCAAACTTAATGACAGGGGGTCTCTCAATCAACCCACCATCAACTACGAAGGATATTTTACTACAAAGCACACAATAACAAAACCCTACCCACATATATTATTTATTCAACAACAAACCAATCTCTCAATCACTTTCATTGTCAAACTTATATTTAATATAAATCTGCTCTCGCATATCTTCATAATCAAACATAAGCATACAATCAACCTACACTATTATTTCGAAAACCATGCATGAAGATCATAAAATAAACAATTTATACGGATGAGAAAATCGCAAATCATCAACCCAACAATCACGATTCAAGATAAGAACAACCAAACATGTATTACTCTATAAAACAATAATTCATCTCATAGCAGAAATCATCCCCATCGCAATTACATAGACATAAATGAATGAGAAAAACTTACAACAATTCATAGACAAATTCGTCTTCCAAAATCGTACAATCCCAATTGTTAATCCAAGTACAAAATAATTAAAATGAAGGGAAAAGAAAAAGAGAGGAAAAGAGAATGCGTGAGTGCGTGAGAATGTGGGAAATGTGTCCGGCTAGGGTTTCCGCATTTAAATCAGTATTTATAGCAGCAGATTTCCGCACCCAACGCCGGACGGAGCGCAGCGCCGGACGCGAGGAGTTTCTGGATTGAACAGCCGCAGCACCCCAGCATCGGACGAAGCACAACACCGAACGCGCTAAGATTCTGGACACACATCCAGCGCCGACTGGGAATCAAGCGTCGGACGCGGCTGGAGGGCTAGGCGCTGGAGAAGGCAGCGTCGGGTGGAGGTCGCAGCGCCCACTGGGCGAAGGCGCACGCGGAGGATGCTGGAGAAGGCAGCGCCGGGTGGAGGTCGCAGCGCCCACTGGGCGAAGGCGCGCGCGGAGATGATGCCCAGCGTCGGACGGAGAAGGCTGGGCACTGAGCGGGCGACGCGGGTGTGTGGTGTGCAGCGTGGGCGTGCAGCTGGCCGCTTTAGTGCCGGGAGGAGCGGCGCGGAATGCTGCTGGGCCGCAGCGGCACCGGGCGGCCGAGGCCGAGCGCGGGCGGCGGCAGAGAGGGTCTTTGCTGTCGCGGGCGTTCGGGTGCTCATGCGCGACTTGACGTTTCACCCGTTCTCTCGTCCGATCTCCGAATTGCAAACCGTTTTCGCCTATGAACTCCTATCGCAATGCTCTTCAATAAAATTGATCCTTAGAAGATCCAATTCATCCTATTTTAATGTCGTTTTTCTACAAAACATCGAAACAAATGAAGTAAGTTCGAATCGATAAATATTAATCAAACCAACGGCATAAATAGGACAAACCACTGAAAATGACATGTAAAACAATACAAAGAATAAGCACAAATTCATACCAAACAACTCCCCACACTTATCCATTTGCTTGTCCTCAAACAAAGTCTATACTAGTAAGAGTAGGGAAGATAATTCATGCAACTTCACTCTTAGTCTAATCAATCAAACCTTAATGCTTTTCCCCCACACTTGGTGTTTACGTATTCAAAAATAATGTGAAATAAATCTAGGATGGAAATTGATTTCCAATAAATAAAAGGGTCACCTCTGCTCAGACCCAACTCTCCACTAGGGGTGAACTAACTAATGTGGTCACCTTTAGCAACAAGTTCCTTTTTTTTAAGCACATAGAATGTTTTAACAGATTTTGGAACAATGTTCGAAAGGTGAACTCTCGATAAACTCGAGTTTCCTATCGTGGTTTCCCATATCCATTTCTCAATTTACGAGAAAGAGAGACAGAATCCCATCCTCCATTTCAACAATCTCAACAAATAACTGGAGTTTTCATTCTCCTCATTTTCTACTCTTTTTCGCACTTTTTTTTTATATAAAATGAAACAAGTATATAGGTAACCACAATGTTAACACTACCCCTAACATTAGCCGGACAAATCACATCAATTTTCCTCTATTCATTTTCTATCAATCACAATCTCATCAATTCACATTACACTCGAATCATATATCATCAAAAGTCTCGAAATTTAAAATCGGTTTGATTAATATCACAAAGTTTAGTTGCACAAATTTAAATCCTAACTTACTCAAGATATATAATACTTGATTCCAAGAAATCAAAATAAGCATGATGCACATCACCAAGCATACAAATAGATGAGGGACGACACGAAAATGAATAATCATCCCCACACTTAATTGCGTAATCGTCCCCAATGCTCAAAACATTAATAACAAAAAGACCAATAGAGGATGATACTTCACGATAATAGAATAGTGTGCGCCATGTAGGTGGAGCATCACAGCTTCACCACACGGCTTACAATGTCCCAAAACTCAAGAATAATTAACACGAAACCTGCACCACACAAAACCAAAACAAAGACGAAAACACAAACACAAGCAAAACCAAAAGAAAACAAGAACAAAACAGAAATAAACGTGGGTTGCCTCCCACGAAGCGCTAGTTTTAACGTCGTCAGCCCGACCAATGAAAAACGGACTATCCATAGTCCTTCACCTGCAGGAATACCATCTCAACCAGAGCATCAGTAGTAACAAGATAAGCACAAAGGACAGTCAAGGTAGCAAATAATGAATTAATTAAGTTCAAATCAAACATCCTATTCTTCAAAGCAAAACAGATAACTTCAACTCCAAAAGCACAATACTTTGGAGAATTAGGATATTCAAAAATTATAGATGCTACCTGAACGTATGTCCTCTCTTTCTCTAACCGGTTCGGAAGATATCAGTTGTTCATGGTTAGTCGCGTTTGATGAAACCTTGACTCTTTAATTTCATCATCTTCCATGATTCTCCCTCAACTTCATCATCTTCATAGACTATGATAGAAGAAGTTTGCTCCAATTGTCTCGGCATCTCCTCCACTCTTTGGTTGTGGACCAATTCTTCCACTATTCAGGCCGATCAATTACTTGAGTCTCTAAACGCTCCATAGATGCTTCCAACATCTCGAACCTTTGTTGACTCGTTTGTATGAAAGACGTCAATGTGTCTTCCAATGTCGGCTTCACCGGCCGACTACCGAATGAAAGCCTCTACAACGACTCCTCTAATGTCGGCTTCACCGGCTGACTCGCCTGAATGAATGCCTTCAATGAATCCTCCAATGTCGGCTTCACCGGCTGTTGTTGCAAGAAGAGGTCCTGACTCTATGAAGAACTCTGAGGATGCCTCCAGTAGGGATCATAGGCTTGATGCTCACAGCCTGACGGGTATCTCTCAAAATAGTCGAATTGGACTCCTTCTTTGTAAGGAGAATTTGCCCATTACGACGTGCTTTCCTCCTCCATGCCAGTCTGACCATATTTATATCATCGATAACCCCGCATTAATGCACACCAACTACAAAAACAAGATCACACGCACTGTTGGAGAAAATAGTAACAAAGAAAAGGAAAAAGAAAGAAAAAAAAAAAGTTACGGAAAGAAAGCGGAAAAACAAAATGAAACACGGAAAACAAAACGACACAAAACCAAAGGCCTAAAGCCTTCCCCGGCAACGATGCCAAAATTTGTTCCGACAAAATTGTTCTTTTCAGTCGCTCGCAATAGTACGAGGTCCTTATAGAGAGGTAAGGTCGACCCAAGTCGAATCTCTCGAGGAAGGCTTAACAGGGCTACGGTTCTATGTCAAACACAAAAACAGAAAAGAAATACTAACGTCCTAAAATAAGGGGGTTGTCACGAAAAGGACGAAAGCAGGAAATAAAATAAAGCAGGGAAAAGGATGCACTTGGACAACAAGAGGAATTGACAGATACACGGAATTGGAGACGACGTTCTAAGGTTCAAATCTATCTTCGCTATTAATGAATCAAAGACCAGCACACAATGCATAAAACACCCACGCCTCTCAACAAACGGTCAACACTACCTAATCTCTCGATTACGTCAACGTTAGACTCGAACTTAATGACAGGGGGTCTCTCAATCAACCCACCATCAACTACGAAGGATATTTTACTACAAAGCACACAATAGCAAAACCCTACCCACATATATTATTTATTCAACAACAAACCAATCTTTCAATCACTTTCATTGTCAAACTTATATTTAATATAAATCTGCTCTCGCATATCTTCATAATCAAACATAAGCATACAATCAACCTACACTATTCTTTCAAACACCATGCATGAAGATCATAAAATAAACAATTTATATGGATGAGAAAATCGCAAATCATCAACCCAACAATCACGATTCAAGATAAGAACAACCAAACATGTATTAGTCTATAAAACAATATTTCATCTCATAGCAGAAATCATCCCCATCGCAATTACATAGACATAAATGAATGAGAAAAACTTACAACCATTCGTAGACAAATTCGTCTTCCAAAATCCGGAATCATTTAATCCCAATTGTTAATCCAAGTACAAAATAATTAAAAGGAAGGGAAAAGAAAAAGAGAGGAAAAGAGAATGCGTGAGTGCGTGAGAATGTGGGAAATGTGTCCGGCTAGGGTTTCCGCGTGTAAATCAGTATTTATAGCAGCAGATTGCAGACCAAAGACCGGACGGAGCGCAGCGCCGGACGCGAGGAGATTCTGGATTGAATAACCGCAGCACCCCAGCCACGGACGTGCCAAGATTCTCGGACACATCCAGCCATTTGAATTGTTACGGACGCGGCTGAGGTCGCAGCGCCGGCCTGGCGGCGGCGCGGAGGACGCTTGAGAAAGCGCCGAGTGGAAGTCACGGCCTTACCGGGCGGCGGCATCGCTGAGATGATGCCCGCTGGCGGACGGAGAAGGCCGGGCACCGAGTGGCGATGCGGCGCGTGGTGTGCGCGTGGCGGCAGTGGGCGCTAGCTTCCAGCCACGGGGAGGCGAGTGGCGCGCGTCCGGGCCGGGGCCGGTGTTGGGCGGCGAGGCCGGCGCCAGGCGCGGTGGCGGGAGAGGGTGCTTGGTGCGCGGGCGCTCGGGTGCTCATGCGCGACTTGACGTTCGCCCGCTTCTCTCGTCCGATCTCCGAATTGCAAACCGTTGCTTATGAACTCCTATCGCAATGCTCTTCAATAAACTTGATACTTAGCAGATCCAATTCATCCTATTTTAATGTCGTTTTTCTACAAAACATCGAAACAAATGAAGTAAGTTCGAATCGATAAATATTAATGAAACCAACGGCATAAATAGACAAACCACTGAAAATGACATGTAAAACAATACCAAGAATAAGCACAAATTCATACCAAACAATAGTAATTTATCAAATATTGATTTCGACTATCTATGATACGAGGATTCTTATATCATGTTCTCTAATGATTAGTGAGTTAAGGAATATAAATTATATTATTCATTCGAAAGTATTATTCTAACGTCGATTAAAGATCGATAGTTAGTCTTACGATATTTTTCTAAGTGACGAAGCTTAGAATTAAATTTTCCTATTAATGAAATCAATGAATAAAGTGATTATGACTTTGTTATGAACATTTTAGAGATGATTCGATTATTAACGTTTTTAGACGTATCAAACGTCAACGTTTAGAGACGATTCGAAAACTAAGTCTAACGATTGAGGAATTATATTATTTAAATTCCTATGATTATTTTATGTAATAAGAGATTTATTTATCATTAAAATAATGCTAGAGGATTAAGGAATAAAGATTGAATAAAGTGAGCTAATTTTTAAAAATTAAGGTTTCGAAAATTTAGTTTGTGACATAGAATTATTCTAATTATTTTTCTATTATTTAATTCATCATCTAAGACTTATAATATGTCACATAGCTATATATTAGCTATTTGTTATAAGAAAATAAAATGTATATCATTATTATTATGTATGTTTCGAAAATGTGGTCTTATAGTGTGAATTAAATTTAATTGCTATCCAATTGATGATGTTATGCTATAATTATATTAATAAGATATTTTTAAGGATAAGATGAGGTGTTATATCAAGTTGTGCAAGTGGGAGGAATTCTCATCCTATAGGGGCGTAAATCTTTGAAAAATTGAGGAAGAAAAATAGAAAATTCAAAGCTATGATCACGAGAGTGATGTTTATGATAATGACAATAGTTCTTGTATTTTAGCACATAAAATTTAAAATATCATCTCCTATATTATGTGAGGACCGAAGGTATAAGAAAATAATGTGTGTGAACAAATGTGAATGCAAATAAAATATCATGTGTATATTTTCGACTTTTCAAAGTTTGATTTTCCTAAATATTAACATTGAATTATGTTTGATAATGACATATACGAATCATGAAATGTAGTATAGACAAGAGGAATTTTTCTTCTACTCTTGTGATAATGAAAACCTATATATATGTATTAAGTGATGATTTTCTTAATTCTTTGATAATTATGAGAATAAAATAGATAAGTATTGATTGTGAGATAAGATGATATGTTGAAGCATGGAAAAAAATGTAATTTTTGTCCTATGCTATTTGAGGTAGCCGAAACTTATATATATATGTACTAAGAATTGAATTTTCATTATTTCATGATAATGATAGTTGATCTTGAAATTTATCATATAATTAATTCTTATATGATATAATATGTCATTAAATGAGGTGAATTATATAAAATAGACAAGTGTGGTGTATTCTATTTGAAATAGCTGAAACCCACATAAAATCATAGAATTTATTTGTGCAACTTGTGAAGTGAGTTGTAAGGTGCATTAATTAAGTGATAAGGCATGGCATAATAAAGTGATAGGTGATCAAATTAAAATTTTGTCTCTAATGGGTCATGTGGACCGAAAGTTATGTGTGTGTGTTATGATTTTATGTGAGATATTCTTTAATAATTAGCAATTGGATATCATTCTATAAAAGGGATAAGGTCACTCTTCCTCTCACTTTAGACACCCTAAAAACCGTGAGGCTTGAGAGAAAAATAAGTGAGAGTTCTTCAAATTCCCTTCTCAAATCCTAAGTAGAAAACGTTTGCCGTTAGAAATCGACACCGATTAAAAGGTTAGAAATCATACGAGCTTTCTATACATGCTTAAATTTTAGAAATTCATCCATTATATCTTATGTTATGCACTTATGTTATTTATGTTCAAAAACTCGAAAGTTATGATATAATGTTTGGTTGTTTATTAAATATGTTTATATGGTGTATATGAGCTTATATTATGAATTTAGTACAAAGTTAAGCAAGTACGAAAATTTTGTGTGATGACCGATTGTTCATGAAGATCATATGTTGTTGAGAATGATTTTTAATTGTTGATTTGAGCATGGAATAAAGATCTATGGTAGAAAATAAGCTTATATGATTTAATGTAGAATTTTTGGAAAATTTTTAGCTTATACTTTTAAAACTACCGAAAATTATTAGTGAATATTATGTTGATGTATGTTTGATATTTGAATGATATTATAGTAAATAAGTGATGTAGATTCATAATAATGTGTTTTATGAATTTATTGGAATTTTAAAAAAATAGTTGTACGTAAGTCCAAAATTTCGAACATATGGCTCTAGGGTATATTGATGTATGAGTTGTAATTGATGAAAATTATGTTATAGTGATGATATATGGTGTTGATTATGTGTTGTGTGATTTAATTGAAATTTTTAAAAAATATTTGTTATATGTAATGAAATTACCGAATACTATATAGTAAAATAAGGTGATGTACAATTTTTCTATGATCAATATTATTACATATTATTGATCCTATGTTTATAAAGTATGTTATGTGAAATTATAAGAATTTTTGGAAAAGTTTTGTGAATTATTTGAAAAGGACTGAAAACTTTTTGTATAAGGTTTGAAAGTATTAAAATTATGTTACCATATATAATCACATATTATGTTCCAAAAACATGTTTTAGACATACTATGAATTTATGTGGTTTTTAAAATAAGGTATACTATGTTTATGTCGAAACGTTACGTTAGGTAACGCATGTTGTGAAAAATGATATGTACTGTACAAGTTAGATCATACTTAAGTTAATGTCGAACATGATTGTTGAATAACGTGAAAAATCGAGATATATGAGATTATGACTAGAAATCGATTGACAATCGATTTATATGAAATTTATGAACATATATGTGAATATTCGAAATTATATGTTATTAAAAGTCAAAATTGTTGACTTTGGTCAAAACGTATGAAATACGTTAGTACGTGAACAATGTTATGTTGTACGTCTAATAGAAATATGGTTTACGTTGAATAAATACACTAAGATGTGTACAACGTATTAAGATGAGAAGAATATCTCTTTTATAAGAGACGATTTCATAATTGAAATCATTTTATCAAAAGACGTTAAGTATAAGTTCGACGTTTGACCTAAATGATTAATATGAGATCATAAATCATATTTCGTCTCTATCGAAGTACGAAAAGTTATAAGTTAAGATGTTCAATGAAAAGACGTACAAAGTCGGTTAGAAGATACGAAGTATTATTTTAGAAAGTTATCAAAGTTTATTAGACTTTGATGTTCTCGAAAAACATGACCGACGTACTGAATTAGTTTCTTACGTAAAGGTGGGACACGTTTCGATTGTTGACGCTAAGGAGAGACTGTTTAGAAAGCATACTACCAGGTGGGCTTTGCTATACTTCTCAAAGATAAAATGCTTATGAAATATTTTATTTACGATGCTTTATTTCAAGAAATGATGATGAAATATTTTATTTAATTACCGCCCAAATATCGATGAAATGTTTTATTTAATTACCTGCCCAAATATTTATGTTTTTATGTATGTATCCTATCCATGAATGTTGATGAATGTTGTTGGTTCGCTACCAACTTATGAATGAAAATCGATATCGGATCCTATGCCGGAGGGTCAATTCGCTAGGTTAACGGTACACATAATGGTATTTGTGTCGAAAGGACAATTCTTTAATCAAATGACGAGAAGGATGCATACTTCTACGGCGTTAATGGAAATGTTATGAGGAAAGAAAAGGATACGAATCATACATACAAAGGAAATATGTTTTGCCAGACAAACGTTTATAAAATGATGAAATGTTTTAGTAAGCACAAGGTCTTTCAAATAAAACCCTTGTGTCTTACCATGATGGGGCAATGTAATTTAAAGTTGATAAAATGTTTTGGCATGAGTCCACTGAGTGCATTCTTGTACTCAGCCCTGCATGTTTGTTTTTAAATGTGCAGGTTGAGTTGAAGATGGGATGGAGGTGTGTTGAGCAGTCAGAACCTTTTGTCGCTGATATGTTAGAACCTTGAATCCACATCGTCATATGTGTATTCACATGTTTTCCGCTGCAAAAGAACACTATGATATGTTTTGAAGTTGACTACTTAAATACCTTCAGATCTGTTGAACCCCTTTTGTTAAAGATCTGTTGGTCTAGCTCCACATGTAAATTATGTGTGCTTATCTCTAATGTTTAAAGCTCTAAAGTTTGTTTAGTATATGTCTCACAAGTCTATTATCAATGGTCTATTATGTCTCTTGATTACTGTTCCAAATAATAGTCCTTGCTAATCCGTCATTAGGATTAGAGGGCTGTTACAAAGTGGTATCAGAGTAGTTTGCTCTTTGAAGTCAAAACCTTCTTTCAAAAGTTAAGTCTAGATTGAGTCACTAGACTTCTAGAAATCAGCTGACTGTGCTCAACACTCCATCACATCAAGCTCAACCGGGATGAGGTAAATGATTTCTTCTCAAGTTTTGAAATGAAAAGTTCAAAGATGAAAAGGATTGAAATCATGTTTTAAAAGTAAAGAAAAGTTATGAAGTTTGATTGAAAAGAAAGTTATGAAAAATGATTGAAAAGAGAAATTTCGAAACTTTGTTTTGAAATCAATGAAAGTTATGCAATTGATTTGAAATCAATGCAAGTTATGACAAATGATTTGAAAAGAAAGTTATGAAAAGATGTTGGGAATGGAAGTCATGCAAAGTGATCAAAGATAGAAATGATTGACAATGATCAATAATGGGCATGATATGCCAAAGATTAAATGTTGAATTTTCAAAATTCAAAGTAATGCGCATACACAAATGAGCTATGTTCTGAATATTTGAAATTTTATTTCAAATCTCAAAGTTGATTATGACAAATGAATATGTCATCCCAAAAGAACATAGGCGATATAAGAAGCATGATCACTTATTGCGAATGAACATAGAAGTACGAATGTAAGAACTTCCTTCCATTACAAGAACGAAAGTAAAGATAGACTTGAGAACTTCATTCCATCTCGAGATCGAAAGCAAAAGATCGATACGAGAACGAACGCAAGGATCTAATGAAAACAATGCGAGTTCTCAAACAAGATCAACGAAAATGAAAGTAAAGAAGCCAAAGGATCAAGATGCCAATGATGATGACAACAATTGAAGGAGGAGGATGACGAAACGATTAATGTCACTATGCAATAAGTGACATGAGTATAGTCTTTCGTTTGGATGTTCACGCACGACGGAAATCCAATATGACTATGACTTTTTCGTTAGAAAGCGAAATAAGAATATGATTAAGAATCAGTTGGATTTAGTCTTATGATTTACATAGGACAAGAACTCTATAGAGTGATAAGAATCTTAGAATGCTACTAGAAGGAAGGATTCCCAGTAGAATAAGTATAATTATGATGTGCGTTGTATGTGAGAACCTTTGCTGACGATATTTATCTGCTTATCAGATATGTTTGGATTGTTTTATCTGCTTATCAGATATGATCGAGTTTACCCTATCTGCTTAACAGATATGTTCATTTATCTTATCTCGCTTATCGATATATTTAGATTGATTTATGCTAATCTTGTCAGGTTAGATGGCGAGGACTAGTTATCTACAAAGAAAAGAAGGTTAGGGCCGAGAGCTACACCAGAGAAAGTGATCCAAGCATACCGTATGTATAGAATGTGCTGGGGCGACAGTTTAGGAGAATTCCTGATGCATTATCTCTGCCACTGGATGGACGCACGTGAATATGGTGTGACTGATTTTGACGGCCTTAAGCGTTTGTTGACTAGATTGCCTTGCGATTGGGAAGGTTATGCAATGGAGATATCGGGTGATTACATTTACCGTGTTGATGGTACCTACGATTTGATCGCCGATCTGCCGAGATTCATCAGTCATCTGAGCTACGTCTACATTGTTTATCGTGTTGTACCCAGAGGGCCTTACCTTCCACCGCGAGAGTATACATGGCATGATAACTCACCAGAATAGTTGTATACGGAGGTCCCGAGAGAAGTGGATCCTGTAGTAGCAAGGTACTTGGAAGAAGAGGGACGATCAGCACACGTGGAGAGGGCAACAAGACCAAGAGCTCTAGGGTCGCCAGTCTTTCCATCGTTGTCAGTTAGACATCCATCGCGACCGCCACTTCCAGTCCTGCCACTAATGACAGCACCGCCGCCTCCAGCAGGACCCTATCACCAGACGGCATACATGAGGGAGTATGATCCTCAAGAAGATTATGTTCCTATGCATGACGTGTTCGCCAGGGATGACAGAAAGCAGATCTCGCAGACGCTGCGCGTGAGGAGAACTCGGACGAGGACTCTGAAGAAGAAAATGATCCTGAGGAGGATCCAGAAGAAGAAGAGGAACCGGAAGAAGAGAATTCGGAAGGAGACCGAAATGACGAAAGGAACCAAGATGAGAATCCAGAAAATGATAGGAACCTAGATGTAAACATGGAAGATGGTGACGACGGAAGGTTCGATGAATGGTAGAAGGCTTTGGAAGACGTAACGATGGAATATGAAATCGTGTAGTGTATATATATATAGTACGTGTGTAGTGTGTTTAGTATGGATAAGACTATAAATAGAAGCATAGTATTTTTGTAGCGCTATGTAAGTAAGTATGTTAGTTGACGACGGTTAAGTTGAAGTGCTACAGTATGTACTTGACTGTCTTTTGTGTCTGATGACTTGTACATAACAGTCCTCTTTGAGGCAAAATTTTCCTATATATGCACGATGACCCTAGATGGGCTTTTGTGGCAGATGAGCATGAAAAGGATGAATGGTTTCTCGAAAGCTGTTTTATGATAAGATTAAATGACGATGTTATATATATGTAAACTGTGATAATGATATGCGAATGCTAATTCATTTTTACAATACCAGAATGCCGCCTAGACGTGCACCCGAACCAGAAGTTAGAGGAAGAGGTAGGAGAAGGGATAGAGTTCCCCAACCCGAAGAAGAAGAAGCTATACCACAACCACCCCCACCTCCACCAAATCGCAGGATCGAGGAACTTTTTCTTAGGCAAAATCCTCATGCCTTCAATGGAAAGGGAAGTCCGGATGATGCCGAACAATGGGTAAGAACCATGGAGAGAATTTTCAATTTTCTCCGCTGCACAAAGACAAGAGAGGTTGTCTTGTATCACTTTCCAACTCACCGGACCGATTTACGGTGGAAGCTCAAGGAAAACCCTAACACCGAGCAAATAGATGATTTCACTGGGAGGACTTCAAGAGGAAATGTGAGAAATACATCCCCAAGAGTTATAGGAAAAGAAGGAGAACGAAGTTTTTCAATCTAAAAATAGGAAAAGATGTCAAAGATGTAGTATGATCGCATCTTTGTGATATGTCAAGATATGCTCCTGATCAAGTGAGCACGGACATGAAAATGTCAGAAAAATTTAGATCTGGTCTAAGGCCGGAGATAAGAATGTCTCTCGCTAGTCACGGCGATTTGACATACACTGAAGCCCTTAGTCGGGCATTGGACATTGAGGCAATTTATGCGGAGGACAAGCCAACATGACTCGATCGCATCATACCGTTGACAAGGGTAAAGAAAGTGGGAAGGAAGTTTCAAGATAACAACAATCGAGGAATTTCGGAATGCTGAACAACAAGAGGCCATCGTAGAGAACATGGCACCATGGGCAAGGGTGGAAAAGGCGGTGTTTACCACACCAATAAGAGTCCACAAGAGCGGATGAGGGCTCTTCCTTACTCGAAATGCCATAAACTGCACAAAGGAGTGTGCTTAGCGGGTACTGGCAGTTGTTTTAAATGTGGTTTGAAGGGCCACTTTGCATATGATTGCCCAGGAGTACGCCCGTAATAGCGGGAAGGCCAAACCAACCAGGCCATGCCCAACCCCGAGGGCTATTCAATATCAGCCCCAACCTCAGCCTCAAAGGCGATTACCACAAGAAGAACGATTTACAAAGAGACCACGGCAAAGAACAATGAAACCAAGAAGCGCAAGCACCGCCCGCCTCAACCAGCCTGTGCTGTAGCTTATGCTACATGGGAGGCAGATCTAATGTAACTGTGAAACCTGGCAGGTATGGGAAAACTTCTCAACATACCTATTATACTTTTGTTCGATACGGGTGCTTCACATTCTTTCATAGCAAGAGCATGCGTAGATATGTTGGATCTTAAATCTGAACAAGCGAATCAGAAATGAGAATCTCTTCACCCATAGGCGGGATTACGATCGTTACACATGTTTGCTCGAACCAGAGTTGAATCTAGGATCACAAGGTTCTAGCTTAATAACTTAAACATAATATCTATGGGCTTATGTAGATATAATCCTAGGAATGGATTGGTTGGCGAAAACCATTCCACGATCCTTGCAGTAAGGAGAGGAAAATTTCGTTCCATTTTCCTGGACAAGAAGCTACGAGCTTTCATGGAATCAACATGGGGAAGAAGATTCCGATTATATCCGCGCTGAAGGCAAGAAGAATGATAAACGAGAAATGAAGTCGGGCATTCCTTGTTTATTTGAATGGAGAGGATAGAACAGAGATAAAAGTTGAGGATGTGAAAATTGTTCGGGAATTTCCAGATGTTTTTCTCGAAAACTTACCAGGATTACCCTCGGACAGGCAGTTGGAATTCACCATCGACCTGGAACCTGGATCAGCCCCAGCGTCGAATGCGCCCCATCGTATGGCTCCAAAGGAACTTGAAGAATTGAAAATCCAAATTCAAGAGCTATTGGACCTAGGTTTTATCAGACCTAGCGTATCACCTTGGGGAGCACCTGTTTTATTTGTCAAAAAAGAAAGATGGTTCCTTGAGAATGTGCATCGATTATCGGGAACTGAATAAACTGACACTTAAGAACAAATATCCACTTCCAAGGATAGATGATTTGTTCGATCAACTACGAGGAGCAAGCGTGTTCTCGAAGATTGACCTTAAGTCAGGTTATCATCAACTCAAGGTACGACCTGAAGACGTATCTAAAACTGCTTTTCGAACAAGATATGGCCACTATGAGTTTATAGTTGTGCCATTCGGATTGACGAATGCATCGGCCGTATTCATGGATCTCATGAATAGAGTGTTTCATCCATACTTAGACAAATTTGTCTTAGTCTTCATAGATGATATTCTCATCTATTCGAAGAACGAGGAAGAACATAAGGAACACTTGAGAACGGTTTTGCAAACCTTGAGATCCGAATGACTTTTTGCCAAATTCAGCAAATGTGAGTTTTGGCTTAAAGAAGTAATATTCATTGGACACATTGTGTCGGCAGAAGGAATTAAAGTGGATCCGGCAAAGGTAGAAGCAGTGCAAGAATGGAAATCGCCAAGAACCCAAAATGAAATCAAAAGTCTCTTAGGATTAGCTGGTTACTATCGGAGATTCATAGAAGGATTCTCAAAGATAGCAAGGCCAATGACACAGCTACTCCGAAAGGGAATTAAATTCACTTGGACTGAGGAATGTGAGGAGAGTTTCCAAACACTCAAAGAAAAGTTAACTAGTGCCCCTGTACTAGCAGTCCCAGAAGCTGACAAAGAATACATGGTCTATACTAATCCTTCCAAGAATGGATTAGGTTGTGTGTTAATGCAATATGGAAAAGTGATAGCCTATGCATCACGACAACTTAGACCACATGAATCAATTATCCAACTCATGACCGAACCTGCAAGCAGAGTACATGCACTAAAGATATGGAGACACCACCTCTATGGAATGAGGCGTGAGATCTTCTGAGATCATAAAAGTTTGAAATACTTCTTGAGCAAAGAGACTTAAACATGAGACAAAGAAGATGGCTCGAATTAGTCAAGGATTACGTTGTGGTATAAATTATCACCGAGGCAAGGCAAATGTGGTGGCGATGCCTTGAGTCGTAAAGAATCAACCCAATTGGGATGTCTCTTTACAAGAGAAGAGAAACTCATTGAAGAGTTTGAAAGAATGAAGATAGAAATGGTTGAACAACGAGACGCATCATGAGTATTGCTATGCTCACTTTGACGTCCGACTTAAGGAAGAGACTAGTGGAAGAACAAAAGAAAGATGAAAAATTGGAAAGAACAAGGGTCAAAATAAGAATGTATGGCTAAAAGATTTTAGAGAAGTTTCGACAATGCCTTATTGTTTGAGGAAAGATTGTGCATTCCAAACAATAACGAATGCTAAACGAAATCATGAGTGAAGCTCATGATACTCCTTATACTGACCCAGCAAAGACAAAATGTATCAAGACCTACGAGAAAAGTATTGGTGGGAACATGAAACGAGACGTAGCTTCTTTTGTAGAACGATGTCTTGTTTGTCAACAAGTGAAGGCATCGCACCAACGACCCTACTGAAAATTACATCTTTGGATATACAGAATGGAAATGGGATGATATAGCAATGGATTTTGTTACGGGTTTACCAAAGTCGAAAAGATAAACACTTATATGGGTAGTAGTGGATCGACTCACTAAATGTGCACATTTTTCGCGATTCAAATCACTCATGGATCCGATAAGTTAGTCCAATCAGACGTAAAGGAAATTGTACGCCTACATGGGGTACCAAAATCTATCACATCTGATAGAGATTCCAAATTCACTTCAAGATTTTGGGTTAGCTTACAAAAAGAATTGGGCACAAAGTTGAATTTTAGCACCACCTTTCATCCTCGCATCGATGGACAATCGGAAAGGACGATTCAAACACTTGAAGATATCTTCGAGAACGATAGTGTTGGATCGAGGTGCAAATTAGAATATGTTTTGCCACTCATTGAGTTTGCTTACAACAATAGTTATCAAGCAACGATTGATATGGCCCCATATGAAGCATTATATGGAAAGAAATGTCGATCACCGCTTTATTGGGATGAAGTAGGTGAAAGGAGAGTCTTAGGGCCTGACACAGTGAGTGAGATGATTGAAATTGTTCGCCAAATCAGGCAACGAATAAAAGAAGCTTAAGATAGACAAAAGTCTTACCGACGTCTGTGAGATCTGAGCTACAATTTGAATGTGGAGATAAAGTCTTTCTTAAAGTTTCTCCATCCAAAGGAATTATAAGATTTTGGGTGAAAGGAAAATTGAGACCACGATTCATAGGACCTTACGAGTACCTAGAAAGAATAGGCCCATCGCCTTATAAATTGGCACTTCCGCCAAGTTTGGGAAACGTACATAATGTTTTTCACGTGTCTCAATCAAGAAAGTACGTATATGATCCAAAACACGTGATCCATCATGACGACGTGATCCTCAATCCATACATGAGTTATGAAAAAGAACCTACGACTATTTTAGATCGTCAGGTTCAACAACTATGAATAAGTCCATATCCCTAGTGAAAGTGCTATGGAGACATCATGGAGAAGAAGAGGCCCGCGAGAGCTTGAGGATGCCATGAAGGAACGACACCCGGACTTTTCTAAGGTATGCAAATTTGGGATGAAATTTCTTTATGGGGTAGAATGTAATATCCGAAGTTTTAAAGCTTAATTACGATAATAAAAATCATAAATTAGGGTTTCATCTCGATAATTGAAATAATAATTTATCGAATATTGATTTCGACTATCTATGATACGAGGATTCTTATATCATGTTCACTAATGATTAGTGAGTTAAGGAATATAAATTTTATTATTCCTTCGAAAGTATTATTCTAACGTCGATTAAATATAGATAGTTAGTCTTACGATATTTTTCTAAGTGACGAAGCTTAGAATTAAATTTTCCTATTAATGAAATCAATGAATAAAGTGATTATGACTTTGTTATGAATATTTTAGAGATGATTCGATTATTAACGTTTTTAGACGTATCAAACGTCAACGTTTAGAGACGATTCGAAAACTAAGTCTAACGATTGAGGAATTATATTATTTAAATTCCTATGATTATTTTATGTAATAAGAGCATTATTTATCATTAAAATAATGCAAGAGGATTAAGGAATAAAGATTGAATAAAGTGAGCTAATTTTTGAAAATTAGGGTTTCAAAAATTTAGTTTGTGACATAGAATTGTTCTAATTATTTCTCTATGATTTAATTTGTCACGCCCCAATTCAGGAAGGTACTGTTCGGGTTGTGATTAGGGGTGGGGGTTAAGAAGCGTGAGGCTAGGAGAATACATATAACATACACGATAAGAAGATGTGACCATGAAATGGGCAAGATCTCCTCTATAACTAGGACATATCACGAAGGGAGGGCGCAAACAATCCACCAATGTAATAATATCGATACCATAACTCCATGGACATGATCTTGATTTATAATAAGTAATGCTGAAAACAAAATAGCATTACACCGCCGACTAGACCGGTCAACCACATAGCATGCTCATATCAAGACTACAAGATAACAACATAATAGAAAATCTTGTTCTCAATCGTAAATCAAAATAAGGGACAAGAATGCATCAACATCGAGTATGCGATATAACACAACATCGCTGGAAGCATAGCATGAAGAACCCGCAGCCCACCCCCAACGCCGCCTGGCCCGGCCCTCCTCCATCCGTGAAAAGATTTGAAAAGAGTTTGGGGTGAGTACTAGCGCACTCGGTTGGGTTTTACCATAAATCAAAAGAATCATGATGCCGTGTTCAGAGCGAGCTACCTTAGAAGGTTTTAAAACGAATCCACTTCTAAGTAAGCAAAATAGATTTTCGCTTTTCCGACACCGATACGTTATTCGTTGTTCTCATCATAGAACCAAAGAACCACGGCTCGAACGTATCCCGCCAGCCCATCATATCGCATTCGACCGGAACATATCCGGCCGACCCAACAATATCTCAAATTTTAACATATCCAACACCCATGCCCGAACGTATCTAGGCGGTTAACTCGGTGTGGACTTCAGGGTCAAATCGTCGTAACCATAACCACCTCATTACCATTTCCGTGTGGACTTCCGGTCTATCCCCTTCGTAACCATAACCACGTGTTTGGGGTCTATCCTTACGATCAATACTCAAGATGGCGATCAACCCATCGAATAAGATCGTGCACAATCACAATAGAACCACATCTCGGATCGTAGAACAAGAATAACTTCACCAAAACATTTTATGGGCGCATGTTTTATTTTGAAATATCGAGTAAATAACTCAAAGTAAGCATATATAACCCAACCTAAAGCAGATTTAAAACGCCAACGGGAGGTATCTACGGATCCGATGACTTCACCGATCGTGACCGGTAGGTACCTGTAACAAGGCGGAACAACTTTTGGGGTCACATCCACAAAGCAAAGCAATATCGTGATCCAAACGAAGATCAAGCAAACGGGGTTTTCACTTTCGAACCCATATTTCGCACTCTCGTGTTTTCAAATCAACTCGACGTGTAGGAAATATATTCAGGCATCAAGACCTATAATAGGGTACTTTCAAAATATGCATGCATGCAAGTTAACTCAAATCTTAGCAATGAAGAAGCTTCAAAAATCGATGCCTATCCTCGATCTAGATAAACCATCCAAAATCGATGCATGAAAATGGAAACATAAGCAATATGCATAACGACTAACATGGAATGACAAGTTATGTTGAAATGGATAACCGGGCATGTACTTCCTTTAGAAAACTCAAGCAACGGAAAACATCCCGACATGCGTAAACGCTAAAAATGTAAAACGGAATCGGTATTTTAGTGGAATGACAGCCCAAACTCGTAACCTAAAGCGGCCCATAGCCAAAGGGTGGCCGCTGATCACCAAACGGCGGCCAGGGGGCGGCGGTCGGCTGCCTTATGCACGGCAGCTAAAACAAATAGGCCGACCTCCGCCGCTTCTCGCTTTGTCCCTTTAGAATCCCAAGTTCTATGCTATACTATCTACTAAAAGGCGGAATCGATCCCCACTCTCCGCCCAGTAGCATACCGAGCTGCTCGGCTTGTCCGTAAACACCGAGAGACGAAGAAATGAACGTTTAAAATGAAGGCCTAGCCTCCTATTTATAGGAAAGCAGGGTCATGAGTTGCTTCTTATGCAAGGCTCAAAACGCAAAAGCGACGCAACTTTGCAAACGGACTCCAAATTTAGCAAACTTAGTACCCATGGACTCGAAATAAAATACCGAACATAACAACTATAAACAAGATATGTTTTAAAAGACCCATGAAAAGTCCGGTTTTCGATAACTTCCCCGAGTGCCAAACTCGTGGGTGGTCGAAAACCGCATACTTAGTGTCTATGAATCCGCCATAAGACACTTTTCACAAAGCTCGAGGTTTCGTGATGGTCGTGATCACCAAAACAAAAGTCAACCTTGACCTTTCTCAAAAACACGCCTCGCAAACCTCGATGCTCGTGAAGGACGGGTATTACATCCTCCCTCCTTAACTCACCAATCTGCTTGTTCCTCAACCCTTAACTTCGCTCCAAAATAGCCACCGGGTCTCTCCTGAACTCGTGATCCCGAGCAAGAACCACTGGTCGTGCTTGATCACGTTTTGGGTCGAACACGCATTTCTCAATCGAGAAACGTGAAACACGTCAGGCACATCTCCGATGCTAGGCGGCAAAGCTAACCTATAGGCAACGGGCCTATCTCTCGAGAACTCGAAGGTCCAACGAACCTCGGCCGCAACTTACCTCGCTTCCAAAACGAACGACTCCTCTCGTCTGGGAAATCTTAATCAAAACGCGATCTCCGATCATGAATCAAGATCCAGACGACGCTTGTCCGCATAGGACTTCGCTCGCCCCGAGCTTCCTTGATCCTTCGCTGATCCGATCGATAACCTCGACCGATCTCACGAACCATCTCGGTCCTAACATCTTTCTCGCCCACTCGGCCCCAATAAAGTGGCGATCGACACTTTCTTCCGCATAACGCTCATAGGGAGCCATTCCTATGGTGGCCTGATAACCTGTTATAGGCAAACCCACCAAAGGTAGTATTCTTCCCAATTTTCTCCTCTCGCTCGCCACGATCGCCGCAAAGATATCTTCCAAGACTGAATCGCCCTTTCCGATCGACCGGCCCCGAGGATGGCTGATCGAGATTCAGCTCAATCCCCATGGCTTCCCCGCACTTCTCCAAAACCTCGACGTGAACCTCGGTCACGATCCGACGAATCGATACCGCACACCCGTAAACCGTGACGATCTCTAACGTAGTCGAAAGCAAGCTTATCTAACCCGACGTCATCCGAATAGGTAAGAAATGAGTCGACTTCGCCGCCCATCGACGACAACCCATATAGCGGTGCTTCCTCGCCATGACCTTGGAAAACTCACCACAAAATCCATACCGATATGATCCCATTTCCACTGATTGGTAGCGGTTGCAACAACCCGACGGACGCTGGTGCACACTTTTCACTTGCCGACAAGCCAAACAACGCTCCAAAACGCGTTACATCATTTTTTTTCATCCTTCCCACCAAAAGTTCCTCTAAGGTCTCAGACATTTTGGTGCTCTGTGACGAGCTATATATAGTGCCTCATGAGCTTCACTCATGATCTTATCTCTCAATTCTATCGAGGGCACACATAACCTTCCTCGAATAATAGCGTTGTATTTTACTCCGTGAACCCCTTGATATATTCTAGCCTTGCTTTCAAACGCATCCTTTCCAAGAACTGCCTCCTCGTTAAGGCCACGATAGCTTCTCTCAGTCCCGCTCATTGCCAAAGTCAGCGATTTAACTGCGACCGACCAAGGGTGAATCACTTCAGTCGAGCTTCTCGAAACTCGAATAAGCTCCTTTCTCGTGAAGAAGATATCCTAACTTTGCTCTCGACTTCTGCGACTAAGGGCATCTCGCTACGACATCGCTTTCCCCAAAGATAGAGAGAGCAATCATAATCCTTTACCAACTCTAGCCATCTCCTTTCTTCATGTTCAAACCTCCTTTGTTCAAAGAAGTACTTGAGGTTTTGTGATCCGTGAAGATCTCACACTTAACTCCATAGAGATAGTGCCTCCAAATCTTCAACGCATGAACGATCAGCCGCTAACCTGTGTCGCGAGTTGGGTAGCTCAACTCGTGCGGTTTCAACCACGAGACGCGAAGCTATAACCTTCCTGCTCGCATAAGAACACAACCTAAAACCAAGCTTGGATGCATCGTGTAGACCACAAACCCATCGCTCTCTTCCGCACGGCTAACATTGAGCGTTGTTAGCTTCTTCTTCAACTCTCGAAACTTGCTTCACAAGCTTCGATTACCTAAAACTTGATCCTTTTCTCACCGTCAGATCATCGGCCTTGCATAACTTCGAAACCCTTCGATGAAACGCTCTATAATAT